>JABBWA010000243.1:0-70916 GCA_016628065.1 Suillus lakei | reverse complement strand
AAGGTTTAAATGCTTATGTAAAACTAAGCCTCATATTCGGCATTTGCCTTTTACAGTCCTCTTGCTCGAGATGACGCGAAGATCAGGGGCAAAAGCGACAGGCACATACATTGACTTTAATTGGCGTAACTGTTCACAGTTGTGATAAACGCATCGAAGCCTGGGGCAGGGACGTGCACAAGATGATGCATGGGCACTACACTGAACGCAGGAACAAGAAATTGCGCTTGGTGTTGCAGCGTAGTAAGGACTCACACGTCCAATAACGATACACTATTGGTGGGGATGGAGGCTTCTTGGGCGAGAAGGTGAAGAAAGAGGTAACTGAAAGTATGCTGTATGGGACTGGTAGCTGTAAAGTCGTCGTTAGAGACAATTTTATATCCTTACATACCTTGGCAGATGCAGGACGATGACATGGACAGTGGCTTCTTGAATGACAGTAGCTATGTCTGAGTCACTGTTTGCTCCATGGATGAGGATGGAGTGAGCTGCCTGATAACGATGGATGAAACATACCCAGTTACAGATCTCATCAGCGACTGACTTCCACCCCGCTTTTCAAGACCATCGGTATCTGTGGTGCATAAGAGGCAAATTCAAGGGGCAGGAAGCAATTGGAATTAGAGACCTTCGGTGTGTGAGTACTTCATAGCTAAAAGGACCATCTGAAAGACAACACGTACTGTAGAAATCACACCTTATCACACTCACTACTCGCGGATGAAAACTATCCAGGCTGTCACAGACTTTGAGGTGATAGGTTCACATGTTTCTCCATCAACTAGACCAAGACTAGACCGTACTCGTACTGATGCACTAGTAGCTTGAGGTTCTCGGGAGACTCATCTGCAATGTGGGATTCGGGTTGAGGAGAAGAGAAGGATAGACGAGGCCTAGAAGAGAATTAATGAAGATACTTCAAGTTGGTCATTTCTTCGATTCTTTCAAACTTCTTTATTATGTTTCCCGGAGTTCCGCGGTGTCGTGAACATCCTACCTGCAGCCTTGCAGAGCATCATTTCCCCATGCTAGCCAATACCTACACTCACAGTCCGGAGTCATTCCAAAGAGCCGCGAACAGTTCCGGATAGTTGCGGTCAGTTACGCACCTTCGCGCGTCGATGCGGTGGCTCCGCATACTGGGTTACGATCCGCATCAATCCGCATAACCGTACCGGTCCCTCGCATCGTCCTCCCATGTCCTGTCCACGTCCATCCAACCCCACTGGTGCGTTATTAGTCTCTCCTTGTCACTCATTGATCGTTTGCAGCCTCATTTACATACTTTTCCCATACATGAGGCAGACTTAGCGCTATTACATGTTACATCGTTCGGGCTCGCTTGTACATATGCGATCGCCTATACCATCCCGGATTCGTACGCATTTACTTATATACGGACTGAGGACTCGTATCCCAGCACTTTTCTACATTCCCTTCCTCTGAGTCGGTGTTGCAGGAGTCACTGGCCTTAGTTATTACGCTCTAATCCTTGTGCAATTTGATTGCTGTTCTCATCATCACGCGCGAGCTCCGCATTAAAGCATTCGACTACCGCTAGTTTATACCTAGGAACCTCGTCGCGAATACCGGAGTAGTTCCCAGTACACTTCGCATTCGCATTCGCATCCCGCATACCCGGTACCCATACCCGTTCCACCCGTCATACCCGTCACTCGATACCTGGTACCTGGATTCGTATACCTGGCCTCCATTCAGTTATATCCGCACTCTTTTACTCCGCACCCGCACCGCACTCACTTCGCATCCGCATCGCGCCTTCTCGCATCTTCGCACCTCTAACGGCGGTCGTCGCATAGGTCTCACACCCAACCGCATTTAGTCCCTTCGCTCTTACTACAGGAGGAACTGCTCTCAGAGCTATCCCTTTGGGTCGACTACTAATTTCGCACCAACCAGGATCGACGCGCTATCACTATAGCGAGTTTCAACGATTTCTCCCACAACTGGAGCCCACCGCGAGGGGATTATAGCTGAGAAGGTTGGTAGATCGCTTAGACAAACTCCCGCCCGTCAAGCAAAGGACGCACTAGCATCCCTTCAGTTCGAACAAGACAGCTTCTTCGTTCCGGTCGAAGAGGAAGACGAAGAAAACCAGCCCGGACCGTCGAGACCGCAAACCCAATCTTCGGACGAAGAACCATTGCGTCTCACCCCGGAGTCCCCGCTCACCCCGGAAGAAGAAGAGAGAGATATTGTAGAAGAAACTTCCGTTCTTTCCCGGATCATTTGACTTTCCCACAGACAAGAAACTCCTTTTTGTAGACACCCCATCAACTGCTACCTCACTTACTACGTCCAGTAACCCTACCCGCGCTCCCACTCCCGAACTTCCGCACCTCAGATTACCAGTTATATCCTCACCGGCCCTTTCTCCCCGCACTCGTTTAGAAGCACTCCCGCGCTCCGCCCAGATACCTCCACGTCTACCCGCGTTATCCCTGCTAATACCTCCCATTCCGTCGCAACCCGTCCCGAATATTCCGCGTATATCTACTAAACCCGTCGTATCAGTAACCCCCGCAACCATGTCCACTAACACTTTCAGGATGCCTCTCCGCGGCACAGACAAAGCGCCTAAATTCGAAGGTGCCACGGACAAGCTCATAGAGTTCATAGAAGATGTCAACGAACTCGCGGATATCGCTCAGATTTCCGGTGCCGCACGTATCAAAGCCGCCATGCGATACGCATCTTCCGAAGAATCAGAAACCTGGGAACTCCTGGATGAAGCCGGGCACTGACTGGGATAAGTTCGTCATAGCTGTCAAAAACCTGTATCCAGGCTGCGAAGGCGATAGGCGTTTCACCCGTGCTGACCTTGCACAGCTATCCGCAGAGCAATCGCGCGTACCAATGAACTCGCAAACCGAGCTAGGCGCATATTACCGGAAGTTCTTCAAAATATCCAAGTTCCTGATCGGCAAGAAGAAGCTATCAGATCTCGAGCGCGACCAATTGTTTCAAGATGGGTTCCACGCAGGTATCAGCGCTCACCTGAGACACAGACTTAGCATTCTCCACGTCGATCACCACCCGGGAGAACCATACGAGTTTGATAAAGTATACGCGGCGGCGGTGTTCCTGCTACCCGGAACATCAGCAGTATCGATCCCGACACCCGCGCAACCCTCACCCCGCACAAACTTCGCACCACAGCAGCAGCAATATGTACCTGCCCCCCAACCACAAGACCGCAACCCAGCTCAGGGGTTGTAGTCAAGCAGGAGTATATGACGCAGCAAAGACCGCTGCCGGGACCTTGTCATTTTTGTGGAGGAACTGATCATTATCAACGATGGTGCAGAACGCGCGACGACTATATCCGCGAAGGCAAGTGTAAAGAGGTCGAAGGACGAATCGTCATGTCCGACGGCAGGGGCATTCCCGGATTCCGCGAAAGCGGGACATACCAACAGCGTATTGACCAATTTTTGCAGCAGAGTCCCGCTACCGGAGCCAATGCGACCGTAATCGCAGGTTTGTACTGTCGAGCCGAACCACAGATCGAAGTCGCACTAGATATCGATGCGTCCGCGTATTCGCTCACCCGCGTAGCAGAGGAATCTGAACAAGAAGATGAGTCCGATGAGGAACTTAGCAGGCTCGAACAAGCAGCCATGGCAGCTTGCGCGGCATACGCTAACGTCCGGGCCCGCAAACCGGACCCAAAGGGTAAGAATGTCCGTTTCGATGGAGTAGACGTACCCGTACGCGTCAAACCAGGACCATCGTCCAAAGCAGCAACAGCCGAAGAGATCATCTCACCGCAGGTCAAGGAAGCGGCGGCCAAACCAACGGCTGGTACGGCAACGACTGTCAAACCTCCTGTTACGCGAAACACTGTTGCTCCATCCATACCTGCGCCTGCAGCTCCGAAATACAAGTATGTAAGTCCGCTAGACGACAAGACAGCGGACAAGCGCATAGTAGACCGCATGCTGGATACCAACGTCAATCTGCCAATAAGGGAACTCTTCGCCGTATCACAAGATGTCCGCAAAATCTTCCGCGAACTCACCACCACCAAGCGCGTCTCGGAAGGGACACTTCATGTTAACGAACTCATCGCGCGGCCGGAGATCAAAGACTTCCTGAAGAAGTACGACGACTGTCTAGCACGTGCGGAGGATGGACGCATAGTTGCTGCGCATTTCGAACCGCTGAGGTGTATCAAAGCAGCCTTAACAAATGGTCGGACTATCACTTGCGTCCTCGACCAAGGGGCGGAATGCATCGTAATGCCTCGGTCGACATGGAAAGGCATGGGTAATATCTTACGTCCGGATTACAAGATGAACATGGAATCCGTCAACACCTCAACAGACACGACGCTAGGAGTCATAGAAAACCTATCACTCGACTTTGGCGCGGAGAAATGTGGTTCCAAGTACAGGTTATCGAAGCAGCTAATTTTGAGATTTTCTAGGACGCCCGTTCTTCACGCTTACCAGTTGCCGGACGCAAGATCTGCCTAACGGCGATCAGGACATAACGCTAACGGATCCGAACATGGGCAAGGAGTTTCGCATACCTACCGCGCCCTGGGTAAAGAAATGCATCGGATGCCAGCATAATACGGTATGCGTCGAACATGCGAAAAGCAAGGGTTTTTAGGAGTCGATGAGTCGCATCCCTTGCGAGGAGATCCCAAAGATTCACGAACAGTTTCCTCTTTACTTGTACCATTTTTCACTCGTCTCGCGGAAGAAACTGTAGACGAGCAGGAAGACGAAGACATCGATTTCGACATCGACGCATAAACCACATTCGCTACCCGACATTCCCTTATCAACCACGCTCACTCACCCGACATCCTTACACTCACACTTCGTTCCAAAATTCAAACAACTTCACATACAAGAAAAACCATTATAAAAAACCGCAGTACCATAGTATCTATTTACCCCGGGTTTTGTCCGGTGCTCTATTTCTCATTCCAGAAGGACAAGTTTACAACCAACCCGCGTACCCCGCATAGACTATTACCGTACACAGAACAAGGACAGCTCAGATTCCATTTCGCTTCCGATGCGTAACTAATCTTATACGATACCCTTCTTCTCTTCACACGCGTACCGCGCATCACGCACGTTGGCACCCGTATAAAGCACCAGATCAGGACTCATCGCATCCCGGGCTCAGGACAGGAATAGACGCAGATAGCCGCAACGAAGAAGACAAGACGGAGGGAACCCCGCAAACAGACTCGTATCATTTCACATGAGATCGCATCGCATTCACGTACTTACCTTCTGTTTTCTTCCTTCTTACCTAGGCACTCAGTGGGGAACCGGACCGGACTAGGACATGGACATGGACCTGGACCGGGATATCAAATCCAGATTTCACTGGCGCTGGCCAGGAACACTATGGAAAATACAGAGTATGGCCGAAAGATATGTACAAGCGCGCAGGTACTACAAGAAGAGATGAGAGGAAGGACATGGTATCTACTTGCGCTGCTGAATGCGCTTGAGCAGTCTCTGCTCCAACCTATCAAGACTGGTTGGTTGCAGAAAGAATGAGGCCGTTAGCCTGGGTAAACTCCGCGCACGCCTGGCGCAGCTGATGAAGGTCCTCCAGATCCACACCATCATCTTCTACCTCTACCGCCATCTTTTTACCCTTGCCAGCAGGAACCGGGCGACGCCTGACCACGATCTGTTTATCCGCGAGTTCGTCGTCCGACAAACGATGGGCTCTTGCACCCGCGGCTCCGGAGACGACACGGTGCGACGTACCGGACCAGGGGCAGTCAAACGAGAACCACCAGCAACCGCACCGGTAGACACAACAGACGGAGCCTTCCTTGAGGCACTCTTCCCGCCGGTAGCGTAGTTGCACTTGGTCCTAGCAACCTTGCAAGGCACGCATTGATGACCCGGAAGGCCGCAGGCAAAGTAATTCCCTCCTTCTGCAATGGTCGCAGGGAGGAGTGTGGGTGATGTTGGGATCGGAAACGCTCATACGACCCCCAGGCTTCTATGAGTAGGTCAGGATGGGAAACGAAACAAGAAACGTCAAGTACTTACCGCGACTCGCGGCGCATCCGGCTCAGACTCGACAGTTTCCGCAGACTTCTTCGCCCTAGTAGCCTTCTTGCGAAGGCGCGTGGCCGGCACTTCCACCATCGGTTCCACCACCTCCGGCTCACCATCTGCATCGCGCTCCTCGTCATCCGCACCGTCCATTTGGACATCGATTCTCTCCTCCTCGTCCTGCGCCTTCTCGGTAAACTGGAACTCGTGGGTCGCGTAAGCAAGATTGCCACTTTTGACCAAAGTAGCGTTCGCCGCAGAGAGGGCCAGCGCGAAACCTCGGATCTGCGCGCTAGATATACACGTCTTAAAGGCAAGCTAGACGCAGATCAAATAACCTAGAGCCGAAAGAAAAGAGAAAAACTCACGGATAACTCATCCCAGCGATCGTTCCAGTCCCGCTTCTCCTCCATCAGCTCAGGTTTGTCGTCCGGGATCGTCTTCATCTCCGCATCAAGTCGTTCGCAAAGCGAAGTAAACTCTTGCCGGATTCGCGCGGACTCGCTGTCCACAGCAGGTTGCTCAAAGTCGAAGGAAAAAGGAGGCATGATTCGTCGAAAATGTGTTAAGAAGTAGATGAGGAAAAGAATTGAGAGGCGGAAGGTTTTTTTTTTATAGGGAACAGGTTTCGCAACCACAACGTGTTTTCCGCCCGCCCATTGTTCCGGGTCCACAGAAGCGCCAGAAAACTTCCATTAGTTCCGGCATCCGGCAACCGCATCACTTCCACCGCCGTACCGGACGCACGATCACGTGACTTATCTTCAGAATCCTCGTTAAGTCCTCGTTCCACGTACGCTGCTGACCGCGGACGGTCAGTATTTGAGTCCCCCGCAGATGTCGTGAACATCCTACCTGCAGCCTTGCAGAGCATCATTTCCCCATGCTAGCCAATACCTACACTCACAGTCCGGAGTCATTCCAAAGAGCCGCGAACGGTTCCGGATAGTTGCGGCCAGTTACGCACCTTCGCGCGTCGATGCGGTGGCTCCGCATACTGGGTTACGACCCGCATCAATCCGCATAACCGTACCGGTCCCTCGCATCGTCCTCCCATGTCCTGTCCACGTCCATCCAACCCCACTGGTGCGTTATTAGTCTCTCCTTGTCACTCATTGATCGTTTGCAGCCTCATTTACATACTTTTCCCATACATGAGGCAGACTTAGCGCTATTACATGTTACATCGTTCGGGCTCGCTTGTACATATGCGATCGCCTATACCATCCCGGATTCGTACGCATTTACTTATATACGGACTGAGGACTCGTATCCCAGCACTTTTCTACATTCCCTTCCTCTGAGTCGGTGTTGCAGGAGTCACTGGCCTTAGTTATTACGCTCTAATCCTTGTGCAATTTGATTGCTGTTCTCATCATCACGCGCGAGCTCCGCATTAAAGCATTCGACTACCGCTAGTTTATACCTAGGAACCTCGTCGCGAATACCGGAGTAGTTCCCAGTACACTTCGCATTCGCATTCGCATCCCGCATACCCGGTACCCATACCCGTTCCACCCGTCATACCCGTCACTCGATACCTGGTACCTGGATTCGTATACCTGGCCTCCATTCAGTTATATCCGCACTCTTTTACTCCGCACCCGCACCGCACTCACTTCGCATCCGCATCGCGCCTTCTCGCATCTTCGCACCTCTAACGGCGGTCGTCGCATAGGTCTCACACCCAACCGCATTTAGTCCCTTCGCTCTTACTACAGGAGGAACTGCTCTCAGAGCTATCCCTTTGGGTCGACTACTAATTTCGCACCAACCAGGATCGACGCGCTATCACTATAGCGAGTTTCAACGATTTCTCCCACAACGGTTTCAACAACAAAGCATCAGTAGGAGATTCTATCTCTCCTCATCCTTACCAGTACGCCATGCAGAGGCTCAATAATTTTGAATACGTAGAACTATGGTATTTTTCCCCGGATGGTTGCAAGGAAGCCCTCCGCACAGCTCGTTCAGTGGCAGACGACTTCGGCCTTACACGCGTCGACGATCACCTCACAATCCGTCCCACTTTCACATTCAAAGCATCAAAATCAGCTGTGGCTGATCATGACCTCCCTTTCTCAACTTTCCTTCGTTCAAAGAACTTATTTATGATGCAACTCAGTAAGGCAAAGTGGCCTCAAACTCACATCGACGCTCTATCGCTATTCTTCTGGCATCTGGAAAACCACTCCATCCGTAACAACAGTGACCTCGGAGATCTAGTAATCCTTCATTACGCCTTGCGTGTACGCCAAGATTGGCACGACCGGCTCAAATGAGATGAAGGTTTTAACATCGCCATTATCAACGAAATTCTCCTTCGTTCGATCAATGAGGAATTGTGGGACAAAGTCTGATCTCAAACCCTAGCTATGGTATGTTTTCTTAATAACTTAATCCATGAGTTTCCTCTGATAAACACCACACATTCTCCCTACACCCACCTCGAAACACTCCCTTTTGAAAATGTTCGACTATTCCCCACATTTCACGGATGCCCACATTCACACTTATGTGGATGCCCATATCTTTGCTTACACGGATGCCTGTACCCTCGCTTACACGGATGCCTGTACTTATGCTTACATGGATGCCCGTACTTCATTGCTTACGTGGTTGCTCAACACCCAGCCCAAAGCTGTTGAATCTTCATTGACCCAACCTCAGAACCAAAAAGCAAGCTATCGAGACTACAACCGAGACTCACATCGCAACAACCAAGATCATGCCCATCGAAACTCGTGTTCCCGTTCCCCTTGCCGCTCAGGCAATGAAAGCCAAAAATGTTCACCAGACAACTCAAGAAACAACCAGCAGCATTGACGGGGTTTTTCTCAGAGTGCAGGCACCCGCAGCCGGTCAGCCTGCGCCGTTTCCCTCAGCCACTTTGCCCACGACATCCAATGATGCGAAGCCACGAAGCTCTGGGATGGATCCTCTGCTTACTGCAAGAAGACCCAAGACAACCGCCTCCTCAATCCCCAAGGAAACCTGCTTTGTTTCAAGTGGCAATGTCCCAACGGCTGCTTTGCTGGAACCCATGAGCTTCATCATGAGTGCTCAGGCTGCGGGAGCAAAGACCATGGAGCTCAAGGATGTCCTCGAGGCGAGAAAGAGTAAAGTGCTTATACCATATAACCCCCAGAGTTGGGCCCATCTCCTCAAAGAGACAGGCCTTCTCAGTAGATATCCGCACATACCTGGATGCCTTCTGTCTGGTTTCTCTGGAGGCATTCCTCTGATCAAATGTACATATAAACCACCTAATAGCCCATCCATTGAAGAGCATCTCGAAGCTTTCTGGAACATTATTAATCTTGAGTTTATGAAAGGACGTTTCATCAGCCTGTTTACGGCCAAAGATCTCGAGTCCTACATTGGTTATTTTCAAACTGCCCCTCTTTCCTTGGTACCTAAACCAGGAAAGCCTGGAAAATTTTGCCTCATCCAAAACCTATCCTTTCCTCATAAGCCCTCCAAAACTATTTCTTCCATTAATTCAAGGGTCGACTCAGACCTGTTTCCTTGTACCTACGGAACTTTTTCTACCATCTGTCTATCCATTTGGCGCCTACCTCCAGGATCACAAGGCACAGTCCATGATGTGGCAGAAGCATATCGTACCATCCCTCTCCATCATTCACAATGGGCAGCTCTGGCTATCCAACTCCCAGGCAATGACGCTTTTGCTGTTGACACAGCCTTTTGTTTTGGTTTCGGACCCTTGGCTGGTATATATGGCAACATTAGTGACGCAGGGCTGGACATACTACATGCAAAAGGTATTGGCCCTACCTCCAAATGGGTTGATGACCATCTCTTTTTCCGGATCAAAAGGATATTTTTGGCTGAGTACAATGCCAGACGAGCCCAATGGGCAAAAGAGATTGCTGAAAATGGCGGTCTCGTCATTAATGGAGGATGCAAATGGTACAAGGGCACCACCATGCCAAACGGTTCAGCCGAAGAATTTGATGAGGATGCATCTTTCCCAATCAAAGACCTATCCCAACGTTCCCCGCGATCGGCAGAAGATGCACTTTTCTCCTACTGCATGGCTGACATTGACGAGTTCTCCTCAGAAATGGGTATCCCATGGGAACCAACCAAAGACATCCCTTTTTCCTCGACCCCCCCATTTACAGGTTTCATCTGGAACATTGACAGTCGGACAGTGGATCTTTCGGATGCAAAAAGGACTAAATATCTTTGTGCCATCGCAGATTGGGAATCAAAACGTACACACACGTTACATGAGGTCCAGAAACTCTATGGAAAGCTTCTACATGCAGCAAACATCATCCCTGCAGGCCGATGTCAATCTTTGTTGCTGATCAGTTGTAAACCGCAACAAAACAACAAACCTAGCAACGCTACTGCTCAGTGGTCCTTATGCTGAGAAGCACTGGGTACAGTAGTTGTTCAGTTGGGTGGCCTGACCCTTGGTAGTGCACCACACACTTCGAGTGTGAGGGGTTTAGGTGTTGGAGGATAGTAGATGAGCACAACTAAGTCTGGGATGACCTAGCTGTGTTGGAGGACGAAGAAAGAATAATGCTGCACACGGACAGCAAGGATACTGGACTGGACTTGGAATGGATAGAATAGCAGTGGGACAGTGTTCCAGGTGAACAAGGTCCAAGAAGACGTGGAAGGATGAAAAATGCGAAGCCAACTGAGGCTTCAGAGAGAACTGGACATGAAATGGTGAACTGGATAAGTTGATTGCTCAGTAGCTAAAGTACAGGGGTTTATATAGAGTATAGTACCTGCGTACGTCTGTGTATGCAAAGCAACGCTCCAGGCAATGAGTAGGGCAATGAAGAGGGCAATGAAAGGGGGGAATGGAATGAATGTGCTGCACTTCAGGGGTAATGACTGAGCAATTTCGAAAAATAGAACAAATCCTATGCAGAATGAGTCATAAAATGGAGAATGAGTCATAAGGACAAAGAATGAGTCAGAGAATGAAAAAGCGATGATAAAGCAGGGCTGTGACCATTACAAACCATGACTCATGACCTGAGTCATCATGACCAATTGCTATGCAAGCATGACAAAGTGCTGTGCGGTGATGATGCAAGAGCTGTGACGCAGCAATGACGCAGCATATGGGCAGTGGAGGATGGAATGAAGAGATGATGCTATGATGCCATAATGGTGTGATGATCCGAATGCTCTGCTGCAGAGATGTCATGTGGTTGTTGGTGCAGAATGTCGACATGCAGAGATCATGGGATATATACAGTCTGTAAGACGCTTCCCCAGCATGATAAAGGGATTGGTCATCTGCATAGGGACTTGGTTGTTTGCAATCTCTGGTGAGCATTAGGATGGAATGGCATGGTGTCCACAGTGATCATGGAGGTGAGGTGCGAGTGGATAATGGTTTGGATGGTTCGACGAATATAAGCCGCTGAAGAGGATTGGAAATGGTAGGGTGATGAGGACAGGATGAATAAAGACACGGTTTTCGACGTATTGGTGCAATTTTGCATGGTCTGGCTGATGCTGAGGTTGTCTGAGAGTGTAGTGGGTGAAGATGGGAGAGCGTTGGAAGCGTGTGAATGGGGGAAAGGTGAATAAACCTTGTTGAATGCAAAATGCCGTAAAAATGCGGGATGCCGTAATACTGTTGAAAATCGCTGAAAAATCGAAAAATTAAAGGAAAGGAAGGGAAACAAATGAAAAGGTGAGTAAGGAATGATATGGGAAATGAAGATATAAATTAAAAAACCATGTTCTCGCTACCAAACATGTTTGGTGCGTGACACCGAGCTTACCTCATTAACCTGGAGACCATGCTGGCCATGTTCAACGACTGCCCGTTTCTCCTACGGACCCCTCCACAAAACACAATTGACGACATCGACTGGTGGAAGAGCTCCCTCAATGAAGCATACATATCCCGCCCAATCCCTGGACCATGTATCATCCTCGACTTCCATGCCTATTTGGATGCTAGCTCTGGTCATGGAATCGGCATTGTCATCAACAGATTCTGGAGGGCATGGGACCTCATTCCAGGATGGAAGAGGGATGGTAAAGACATCGGATGGGCCAAAGGCATTGGTTTCGAGTTTCTCATCCGCTCAATTGTCAATTCTCAAGCCGCCAGAATTCATTTCAAGGTTTACGGAGACAACAGAGGCATTGTTGAAGGATGGTGGGCAGGCCGAAGTAGAAATCACGCATCAAACAAAGTCTTCAAGCGCATTCATCAGGTCCTTGCTAGCGCCAAGTGCACAGTTCTTACGCGATATGTCCTAAGTAGGGATAACCCAGCTGACGGCCCATCCCGTGGGGTATACCCCCCCACCAAGTTCCTTCTGCCCCCAATTCATATCCCAACTGAACTACAACCCTTTGTCAGGGATGTGTCTGAGAGCACCACCAGAGCCAGGTCAAAGCTCCCCCAAAAACCTAACGAACTGTTTCACCCAGTGGGCAGAAGCACCACTGAATCCGAAACACGCCGTCACACATTCATCAACCACGAGCTCGAACACTGTGGAGAAGAACTGTTCAAAGTGTTGCAAGACTAGTAAGTCTCATAAGACTTACACAACTGATTCATCCTCACCAGTTCATCTCCAACAAAAGCTTATAACACGAGCCTCACTCCGCTTCCTTCTTCACTCCGCCCTCATTGCCTGGCAAAAGAGAGACTGCACCTTTGGTTTCCCTCATCGTCTCGAGACACTCGTGATAACCACGGAAAAATCGTTCCCTTACTCCCATCAGATCTTCAACGCATTCAAGACACCATAATTCACGCCTACACTGAAGCAACTCGTGAAACATATGGTTCAGGTTTACTGACCTTTCATGTCTTTTGCGACAGCAAAACAATTCCTGAAAACCAATGCGCACCAGCCAGTAACATCCTCATATCATCTTTCATTACCTCCATGGCCGGTCACTATTCCGCCAAAACCATAGTTAACTATGTCTGCGGAGTACGCGCATGGCATGTTTTGCATGGTTTAATATGGTCTTTGAACGACATGGAAATAGATGCTCTCTTGAAGGCTTCTGTATCTCTCGCCCCTGCCTCCACACAGAGAAGCAAATGCGAGCCCTACACTATCAAAATGATAACTGCCATCCACGAACAACTCGACCTCTCCAACCCTCTGGACGCAGCAGTTTTCGCATGTCTGACCACATCTTTCTTTGCCACAGCTTGCGCTGGGGAATTCACAATTCCGCGTCTCGATGTTTTCGACCCAGGCTTACATGTGAAACCATCCAATATCAGCGATACAGTTGACCGCCAAAATCTTCACATGAAGACCTTCTTCCTCCCTCGAACAAAAAGTGGCCTTACAGGAGAGGAAGTGTCATGGGCGAAGCAAGCGGGTCCCTCAGACCCAGATGAAGCCCTCGCTAATCACATGCGCGTCAACGAGCTTCCCCAAGACAGTGCTCTATTTTCGTATCGCCATAACGACTCACATTGCCCACTCACAAAAACTAAATTCTTGCAACGCTTGTCATCCGCAATGAAAGCAGCAGGCCGTCAACCTGTTCACAGCCCACATATTGCAGTTACCTATCTCCGTATTATACGAGTGAACGGACATGCATAATATCCCATATGATACGGGCCAGCGGACCATGGGCCGAAGGTAGAAATATCCTCGACTATGACGGATGGAGGCGAGTGGGCCCATGTGGGGAATATGTAGAGTAGATGAGTGGGCCGATGGACATCAGTATTCTATAGACGGATGGGCTGAGGTAGTTGGATATTATGTAGAGCTGAGGGGGGTATGATATACAGTGGCTCAAAAAACTGTCCGCATGTTTGTGCTATTTTGACTGTTTACATCATTGTACAAGAATGGATAGGTATTCCCAGGACATCCTGCCATGGCCTGGGAGTACTACATCAGGGCTTCAAAATGAGCCCTTACCCGTGGGAATTGGTGGTCATATGGTGGCACTATGTGGTTTGCAAAACGATGACTCATGTGGACAGTTTTTTGACTCAGATATTTTACATAGGAAATCAGGTATTCTAGTACTTTGTGTGGCCTCCCTTGGCCTTGATTACTGCCTCTATCCTTCTAGGCATACTTTCAATCAACTTCTGACAGTCCTCTGCTGTAATCTGTCCCCACTCTACCACCACTCTCTCCCATAACTCCCATACTCCTTTAGGGGGGTGTTCATAGGCTATAAGCTTCTTTTTGAGTATTCCCCAGAGGTGTTCAATGACATTGACATCAGGGGACTGTGCTGGCCAGTCAAGGAGATGAATATTATGTTCTTCAAACCATTCTCTGGCTCTCCTGGATGTATGCTTGGGATCATTATCCTGTTGGAAAATGATATCTTCTTCATCAATTCCTGATTCTGCCATGCTAGGCAGCAAGTGGTGGTTGAGAATGTCCACATACTGCTCAGCATCCATCCTCCCCTCAACCTCTGCAAGCATTCCTACACCATTCCACCCCATACACCCCCATACCATCAGAGAACCTCCTCCAAACTTGAGTGTCCCATTAATCTCTCTGTCTGTTAGAGGCCCCCCCTTCTTTTTCCACACATATACCTTTCCATCTGACCCAATCCTGTTGATTTTAGTCTCATCTGACCATATGACACGCTTCCAGTCCTCTACAGTCCAGTTTTGATGGGCCAGGGCAAAGTCCAGTCTTCTTTTTCTATGACTGATAGAAAGGAGAGGCTTCTTCTTCTTTGTTACAGCCTTGAGAACATTTCTCACAGTTTGTGAAGATACAGGGGTAGTGATGATGGAATTGATGTGATGAGTGACTTGGACAGCATTGTCAGCCTTTCCTGTAGTAATATGCTGAATAATGGCCCTCCTATCAGTAGAGGTGAGCTTGGATGGACGACCTCCACTAGAGTTTTCTTTGTCTGGGTGACATTCTTTGGTGAGCTTGGCCACAGTAGACTTGCATACACCAGTTCTAGATGCTATTTGACAAGCAGAGAGGCCAGCAGTAGAGAGAGAGAGGATGTTATCCCTTTGAGCAGAGGAGATGGCTTTCATGGTGATTATGACTATCATACATGAGACTCCCTTCATTATATAGTGAGAGATAGGTTTAATAATGCCATAATGACACCACATTATAATTTATTTAATAATGGTATGACTTTATGGTGTCATAACCATTAATTTATATAGTTTCAATCTAGCCTCAAAAAACTGTCCACATGAGTCATCATTTTGCAAACCTCATAGTGCCACCATATGACCACCAATTCCCACGGGTAAGGGCTCATTTTGAAGCCCTGATGTAGTACTCCCAGGCCATGGCAGGATGTCCTGGGAATACCTATCCATTCTTGTACAATGATGTAAACAGTCAAAATAGCACAAACATGTGGACAGTTTTTTGAGCCACTGTAGATGGGTGGGCCGAGATAAGATGTGTATCATATGGACAGATGGGCCGAGGAGGGTATCAGATAGATGGGTGGGCCGAGATATGATGAGTATTATATATATGGGTGGGCCAAGATCAGATGAGTATCATATAGATGGGTGGGCCGAAAGGGGTATCAGATAGACGGGTGGGCCGAGATAAGATGTGTATCATATGGATGGATGGGCCGAGGGGGGTATCAGATAGATGGGTGGGCCGGGATATGATAAGTATTATATATATTGGTGGGTGAAGATCAGATGAGTATCATATAGACGGGTGGGCCGAGATAAGATGTGTATCACATAGATGGGTGGGCCAATGTAGGAAACATTCTCACTGCAGCCCTGCAGAGGCCTATTTTACGGAGTACGTCGAAAGCCCAGTTGTCCGGACATCAGTACAGTCACTCCCAGTCATCTCTGATGAAACCCGCTCAAACCTGACGCTTTCCCACACTCTCCGAGCCTCGGACCCGCCGGACTACCATTGGAGATGCACCGGACCTGCTCGCATACCTTTGGAAACCCGTCCGTCCTATGTCCTGTCCGTTCCGTCCAACCCCACTGGTGCATAGTAGCTTATTTCCCATGGCTGATGCGGCATACAGCATTATTACCTGTGTTCTCACACATCCGCAGCGCCTCATGTCAGTTTACATATCTCTGGACCCGATGTTTTCCTATTTTCTATATTCCGGATTTCTACATAGTTAGTTATATAGGACTGATAGTACGACCAAGAACATTACTTTACCATAGGTGGGACTTCCCATCTACTTGGTCACATACCTGTCATTACCTGTTACCTGGCTGAATATACCTGGTTCTCACCCATTCCGCACCTGCTTCACACCCGAAACCCTTGCCATTCGTTTTCCCTGACTTTCCCTTATTTCTGGACATAGTCCGACACTTTCCGAACCCGTTCCCTTGCTATTAACCATAACCCGACGACCCGAAGCTCCGGACCCACTTTCCCATGCCTCGGACTTGGTAGTATACCTTCGGACTTGGTAGTATACCTTCGGACCCGATGTTTTGACCTCCGGACTTGGTCCGCATACCTTCAGACTTGTTCCTTTACCTTTCCGTGACCTTAGATACTAACTTTCAGACTTATATCAGTAGCAGACCCCTTTAGGGTCTAATGTTCTTGTCTTGCAAGAGAAGCAGCAGGCATAGCAATCACCCAACATTATATCCACCTACTGCGGAGTTGTTACCCACACCGAGATCAGATGAGTATCATATAGACTTGATACAGACTACAGATTACCAACGACTGACTACCAACTGCTGAATACAGACTATAGAATACTGACTACTGACGACTACCGAACAACTACTAATGAACACCGAACACCGAACACCAATGACCGAGCATCAAACACCAAGCGTTGAACAACAAACACTGACATGAGCCTGATCACCAGACCGGCAGTGGCTGGGATGGCTTGGGTGAAGTGAATATGTCATACTGGTATCAGTAGAACAATTCCCAGTCAAAGGTTCCTTTGTAGTTTCACCAGGATTGATCTCCCAGCCCCCAGGATGGAAGAAATACCCAATATCCTACTGAGCCTGATCACTGGACTGGGAGTGACTGGGATGGTTTGGGTGAAGTGGATATATCATGCTAGTATTCATAGAACAATTCCGGGTCAAAGGTTCCTTTGTAGTTTCACCAAGATTCATCTCTCAGCCCCTGGTACAGAAGAAATACACAACATCCTACTCAGCCTGATCACCAGACCGGAAGTGGCTGGGATGGCTCGGGTGAAGTGAATATATCATACTGGTGTCAGTGGAATTACTCCTGGCAAAAGGTTCCTTTGTAGTTTCACCAAGATTCATCTCCTGGCCCATGGTACAGAAGAAATACACAATATCCTACTGAGCCTGATCACCAGACCGGAAGTGGCTGGGATGGTTCAGGTGAAGTGAATATATTATGCTAGTATCCATCCAACCACTCCCGGTCAAAGGTTCCTTTGCATTGTCACCAAGATTCATCTCCTAGCCTCCGGTGCTCAGTGTTTGGTGTTCAGTGTTCAGGTTGTGGCAGTTGGTAGTGCACTGGACCGGAAGTGGCTGGGATGATTCAGGTGAAGTGAATATATTATGCTAGTATCCATCCAACCACTCCTGGTCAAAGGTGCCTTTGTATTGTCACCAAGATTCATCTCCTAGCCTCCGGTGCTCAGTGCTCGGTGTGTGGTGTTGGTGTTCAGTGTTCAGTGTTTGGTGTTTGGGTTTTGTTTGGTGTTTGGTTGTCCAGCAGTTGATAGTGCACCAGACCGGAAGTGGCTGGGATGGCTCAGGTGAAGTGAATATATCATACTGGTTATCAGTAGAACAATTTCTGGTCAAATATTCCTTGGTAGTTTTACCAAGATTCATCTCCCAGCCCCCAGTACAGAATAAATACACAATATCCTACTGAGCCAGATCACCGGACTGGAAATGGCTGGGATGACTCGGGTGAAGTGAATATATTATGCTAGTATCCATAGAACAACTCCCGGTCAAATATTCTATTCCTTTGTATCTTCACCAAGATTCATCTCCCAGCCCCCGGTACAGAAGAAATACACAATATCCTACTGAGCTTGATCACTGGACCGGAAGTGGCTGGGATGGCTCAGGTGAAGTGAATATATCATACTGGTATCAGTAAAACAATTTCTGGTCAAAGGTTCCGTTGCATTGTCACCAAGATTCATCTCCTGGCCTCCGGTGCTTGGTGTTTGGTGTTCAGTGTTTGGTGTTTGGTGTTCGGGTGTTGGCAGTTGGTGATGCACTGGACCGGAAGTGGCTGGGATGGCTCAGGTGAAGTGAATATATCATACTGGTATCAGTAGAACAATTCCCAGTCAAAGGTTCCTTTGAAGTTTCACCAAGATTCATCTCCCAGCCCCCGGTACAGAAGAAATACACAATATCCTACTGAGCCTGATCACTGGACCGGAAGTGGCTGGATGGCTTGGGTGAAGTGAATATATCATACTGGTATCAGTAAAACAATTCCCAGTCAAAGGTGCCTTTGTAGTTTCACCAAGATTCATCTCCCAGCCCCAGGTACAGAAGAAATACATAACATTCTACTGAGCCTGATCACCGGACTGGCAGTGGCTGGGATGGCTTGGGTGAAGTGAATATATCATACTGGTATCAGTAGAACAATTCCTGGTCAAAGGTTCCTTTGTAGTTTCACCAAGATTTATCTCCCAGCCCCTGGTACAGAAGATATACACAATATCCTACTGAGCCTGATCACCAGACCGGAAGTGGCTGGAATGGCTCGGGTGAGGTGAATATATCATGCTAGTATCCATAGAACAACTCCTGATCAAAGGTTCCTTTGTATCTTCACCAAGATTCATCTCCCAGCCCCCAGTATGGAAGAAATACCCAATATCCTACTGAGCCTGATCACTGGACCTGAAGTGGCTGGGATGGCTCGGGTGAAGTGAATATATCATACTGGAGTCAGTAGAACCACTCCTGGTCAAAGGTCCCTTTGCATTTCCACTGAGATTCATCTTCTGTTCCCCAGTATGGAAGACATACACAATATCCTACCAGTCTGATCTCTGGACCAGATGTGGTTGAGATGGCTCAGGTGGAACCAGTAGATTATACTAGATTCAGTAGAATAGCTCTCAGTCAAAGGGTCTTTCAAACTTTCACTGAGATTCATCTCCTGAGCCCCAGTATCTGGTCCTGTATCCTGTTGCCACTGGTTTTTATGATGAAAAATGACAGTCATTGTTATACATAACTTCTTAATCAAAGTTGTAGTTCTAGTCAACACCAATCTTTCGGATTTCTTTAGCTTATGTATATCTCACTCAAATGATAACCAATTTACTAGATAAGACCATGATTATACATACCCTAACTAGGACTACAACTCTTGTTAAGAAAGTTAAGCATAATCACAACTTGCATTGTGTCATCATCACTGATGTTTCAGATCTCTTAACTTGTATCACAATAAACTGATAACAAATTGACTAGATAAGACTACTGTTATATTCACCTTAACTAGGACTACAATTCTTGTTAAGAAAGTTCAGCATAATAACCACAACTTTCATTTTTCATTATGACCCATGTTTTGGGTTTCCTTAGCTTATATCTCAATCAAATGATCACCAAATGACACAATAACACAACTAATACCATGATGTTAACAAAGCGATTCAAGTTGTTATCATGCTTAACTGTCTTAACAAGAGTTATGTGCATATTTAAGGTGGGTATAATTGTGGTCTTATCTGGTTCACGATCAAGGCAATCTTTTTACTGAGTGTGATTCTATCAACACTAGTATCATCACTTCACTGGAGCCACCTCAGCTACTTCTGGTCTGGTGATCAGTCTTGGTGGGATATGTTGTATGTCTTCCATACTGGGGGCAGTAGATGAATCTCAGTGAACATTCAAAGTGCACTTTGACTGGGAGCTATTCTACCGAAACTAGTATAATATACTGGGTCCACTAGAGCCATCTCAGCCACTTCTGGTTTGGTGATCAGGTTTGGTAGGATATTGTGTATTTCTTCCATACCAGGGGACGGTAGATGAATCTTGGTGAAAATACAAAGCAGCCTTTGACTGGTAGTTGTTCTACCAACACCAGTAAGATATATTCACTTCACCCGAGCCATGTCAGCCACTTCCAGTCTGGAGATCAGACTTGGGAGGATATTATGTATTTCTTCTATTCTGGGGGCTAGTAGATCAATCTCGGTAAATATTCAAAGGAACCTTTTACCTAGAGTTATTCTCACAAAATTTGTATCATATACTGGCTTCACTCAAGCCATCCCAGCCATGTCCGGTCCAGTGATCAGTCTTGGTGGGATGTGTTGTATTTCTTCCATTCCAGGGGCCGGCAGATGAATCTCAGTAAATATTCAAAGGAACCTTTCACCGAGAGTTATTCTACCGAGCCTAGTATGATATACTGGCTCCACCCGAGCCATCTCAGCCACTTTCGGTCCGGAGATCAGACTCAGTAGGATATTGTGTATATCTTCCATACCGGGGGGCAGTAGATGAATCTTGGTGAAAATACAAAGGAACCTATGACCGGGAGTTGTTCTACTGACTCCAGTATGATATATTCACTTCACCCGAGCCATGTCAGCCACTTCCAGTCTGGAGATCAGTCTTGGTGGGATATGTTGTGTTTTGTCATTCAAAGGAATCTTTTACTGAGAGTGATTATACCAAAACTTGTAGCATATACTGGCTTTACCCGAGCTATCCCAGCCACTTCCAGTCCAGAGATCAGACTTGGTAGGATCTTGTGTATTCCTTCTATACCACACACCCAAAATTCAAGGATGCATCTGCCATTGAGGGTCTCTTGTTTGAGTACAGCCAAGTTCAACCAGAGGGTCCACATATGTCCGGCGAAAATGTGGACCTGGGGGATCCAGGCAACCTTGTCCCAGAATACAATTCTGCTGATGACATGGATGTTGAGGTGAAGGTTGAAGTGTCTTGTGAGGAGGTTGACATGGCTACATAATTGCATAGTGATAGACATATATACAATTTTTTTCAATGAATGTTACCTCTGCCACAGTCCATTTATTAAATCACCGAGTACCGAGTACCGAGTACCGAGTACCGAGTACCGAGTACCGAGTACCGAGTACCGAGTGCTGAAGCCCGAAACTTGAAACTCATACATTTTTATGAGTTTCGAGTCTCAAGTTAAGAAAATACAAATTTCAGATGATATGCGTTTTTATGAGTTTCAAGTTTCGAGTATCGAATCACCAAGTATCAAGTACCGAGTGCTGAAGCCCAAAACTCAAAACTCGAACTTTGAAACTTGAAACTCATACATTTTTATGAATTTTGAGTCTCAACTTAAGAACATACAAATTTCAGATGATATACATATTTACGAGTTTTGAGTTTTGAGTCTCGAGTCTCAAATCACCAAGTACCGAGTGCCGAGTGCCGAAGCCCGAAACTCAAAACTTGAACTTTGAAACTCAAAACTCATATATTTCAATGAATTTCGAGTCTCGAGTGAAGAACATACAAATTTCAGGTGATATACATTTTTACATTTTTATGAGTTTCGAGTCTCAAGTCACAAATCACCAAGTACCGAGTACCGAGTGCTGAAGCCCAAAACTCAAAACTTGAACTTTGAAACTCAAAACTCATACATTTTTACGAGTTTTGAGTCTCAAGTTAAGAAAATACAAATTTAAGATGATATAGATTTTTATGAGTTTTGAGTCTCGAGTCTCAAATCACCAAGTACCAAGTACCAAGTGCCAAAGCTTGAAACTCAAAACTCGAACTTCAAAACTCAAAACTCAAAACTCATACATCTTTATGAGTTTCGAGTTAAGAAAATACAAATTTCAGATGATATACATTTTTACAAGTTTTGAGTCTTGAGTCTCAAATCACTGAGCGCCGAGTGCTGAGTTCTGACTGCCGAGTGCTGAGTTCCGAGTTCCGAGTTCCGAGTGCCGAGTGCCGAAGCCCGAAACTTGAAACTTGAAACTTGAAACTCATACATTTTTATGAGTTTCAAGTCTTGAGTGAAGAAAATACAGATTTCAGATGATATACATTTTTACAAGTTTTGAGTCTTGTCTCAAATCACTGAGTTCCGAGTGCCGAGTGCCGAAGCCTGAAACTTGAAACTCATACATTTTTATGAGTTTCAAGTCTTGAGTGAAGAAAATACAAATTTAAGATGATATACATTTTTAAGAGTTTCAAGTCTTGAGTCTTGAATCACCGAGTGCCAAGTGCTGAGTTCCGAGTGCCAAAGCCAGAAACTTGAAACTCATACATTTTTATGAGTTTCAAGTCTTGAGTGAAGAAAATACAAATTTAAGATGATATACATTTTTAAGAGTTTCAAGTCTCAAGTCTTGAATCATCGAGTGCCGAGTACCAAGTGCCGAGTGCCGAGTTCCGAGTGCCGAAGCCCGAAACTCAAAACACATACATTTTTATGAGTTTCAAGTCTTGAGTGAAGAAAATACAAATTTAAGATGATATACAATTTTAAGAGTTTCAAGTCTTGAGTCTTGAATCACCGAGTGCCAAGTGCTGAGTTCCGAGTGCCGAGTACTGAGTGCCAAGTGCCGAAGCCCGAAACTCAAAACTCAAAACTCATACATTTTTACGAGTTTTGAGTCTCAAGTTAAGAAAATACAAATTTAAGATGATATACAATTTTAAGAGTTTTGAGTCTTGAGTCTCGAATCACTGAGTGCCAAGTGCTGAGTTCCGAGTGTCGAGTACTGAGTGCCGAGTGCCGAAGCCCGAAACTCAAAACTCAAAACTCATACATTTTTACGAGTTTCAAGTTTCAAGTTAAGAAAATACAAATTTAAGATGATATACAATTTTAAGAGTTTTGAGTCTTGAGTCTCGAATCACCGAGTGCCAAGTGCTGAGTTCCGAGTGCCGAGTTCCGAGTGCCGAGTACCAAGTGCCAAGTGCCGAGTCCCGAAGCCCGAAACTCAAAACTCAAAACTCATACATTTTTACAAGTCTTGAATCTTGTCTTGAATCACTGAGTGCCAAGTGCCAAGTGCCAAAACCCGAAACTCAAGACTCGAGACTTGGAACTCAGCACTCGACACTCGGTGATTCGAGACTCAAGACTCAAAACTCTTAAAATTGTATATCATCTTAAATTTGTATGTTCTCAACTTGAGACTCGAAACTCGTAAAAATGTATGAGTTTTGAGTTTTGGGCTTTGGCACTTGGCACTCAGGACTTGGGACTCGGTACTCAGTGATTCGAGACTCAAGACTTGAAACTTGTAAAAATGTATGAGTTTCGAGTTTCAAGTTTCAGGTTTCGGCACTCGGCACTCAGCACTCGGTACTTGGTAAATGTCAGACATGGTGTATTCAGGCTTTCGGGTTTTGGTGGTTGATGGTAGGTATATGCACTCATATAGTGAGTATGTACTCCATGTCTTCAATTCCCTCATGCCTACATCAGCAAACTGATTTGTTTGTTATCCAACTATCTATGCCCAGTTATGTTTATTGCACTCATTTACCTGTGCCCACCCAGGTATCTGATAAGAACTACCTCAGCCCACCCATCAATATAATATATATCACTACCTCAGCCTATATGTCCATATAGTATACCAATACCTCAGCCCATACATCTATATGATACATATCTGGGCCCACCCATCTATGTAATATCCCCCTACGTCAGCCCACCCATCTATGTAATATACCCCACATCAGCCCACCCGTCTATATAATAAATATGTCACTGCAATCTCGGCCCACCCATCTATGTAATATACCCCCACATTGGCCCACCCATATATAAAATAAATATTTCACCACTCCCTTGGCCCACCCGTCTACAAAATAATACTAATATGTCAGCCCACCCATCTATATAATAATATTTGCCTTACAACCTGTCTATGTAATATACCCCCACATTGGCCCACCCATATATAAAATAAATATTTCACCACTCCCTCGGCCCACCCGTCTACAAAATAATACTAATACGTTGGCCCACCCATCTATATAATAAATATGTCACCGCAATCTCGGCCCACCCATCTATGTAATATACCCCCACATCGGCCCACCTGTACAGTGGCTCAAAAAACTGTCCACATGTTTGTGCTATTTTGACTGTTTACATCATTGTACAAGAATGGATAGGTATTCCCAGGACATCCTGCCATGGCCTGGGAGTACTACATCAGGGCTTCAAAATGAGCCCTTACCCGTGGGAATTGGTGGTCATATGGTGGCACTATGAGGTTTGCAAAATGATGACTCATGTGGACAGTTTTTTGAGGCTAGATTGAAACTATATAAATTAATGGTTATGACACCATAAAGTCATACCATTATTAAATAAATTATAATGTGGTGTCATTATGGCATTATTAAACCTATCTCTCACTATATAATGAAGGGAGTCTCATGTATGATAGTCATAATCACCATGAAAGCCATCTCCTCTGCTCAAAGGGATAACATCCTCTCTCTCTCTACTGCTGGCCTCTCTGCTTGTCAAATAGCATCTAGAACTGGTGTATGCAAGTCTACTGTGGCCAAGCTCACCAAAGAATGTCACCCAGACAAAGAAAACTCTAGTGGAGGTCGTCCATCCAAGCTCACCTCTACTGATAGGAGGGCCATTATTCAGCATATTACTACAGGAAAGGCTGACAATGCTGTCCAAGTCACTCATCACATCAATTCCATCATCACTACCCCTGTATCTTCACAAACTGTGAGAAATGTTCTCAAGGCTGTAACAAAGAAGAAGAAGCCTCTCCTTTCTATCAGTCATAGAAAAAGAAGACTGGACTTTGCCCTGGCCCATCAAAACTGGACTGTAGAGGACTGGAAGCGTGTCATATGGTCAGATGAGACTAAAATCAACAGGATTGGGTCAGATGGAAAGGTATATGTGTGGAAAAAGAAGGGGGGGCCTCTAACAGACAGAGAGATTAATGGGACACTCAAGTTTGGAGGAGGTTCTCTGATGGTATGGGGGTGTATGGGGTGGAATGGTGTAGGAATGCTTGCAGAGGTTGAGGGGAGGATGGATGCTGAGCAGTATGTGGACATTCTCAACCACCACTTGCTGCCTAGCATGGCAGAATCAGGAATTGATGAAGAAGATATCATTTTCCAACAGGATAATGATCCCAAGCATACATCCAGGAGAGCCAGAGAATGGTTTGAAGAACATAATATTCATCTCCTTGACTGGCCAGCACAGTCCCCTGATGTCAATGTCATTGAACACCTCTGGGGAATACTCAAAAAGAAGCTTATAGCCTATGAACACCCCCCTAAAGGAGTATGGGAGTTATGGGAGAGAGTGGTGGTAGAGTGGGGACAGATTACAGCAGAGGACTGTCAGAAGTTGATTGAAAGTATGCCTAGAAGGATAGAGGCAGTAATCAAGGCCAAGGGAGGCCACACAAAGTACTAGAATACCTGATTTCCTATGTAAAATATCTGAGTCAAAAAACTGTCCACATGAGTCATCGTTTTGCAAACCACATAGTGCCACCATATGACCACCAATTCCCACGGGTAAGGGCTCATTTTGAAGCCCTGATGTAGTACTCCCAGGCCATGGCAGGATGTCCTGGGAATACCTATCCATTCTTGTACAATGATGTAAACAGTCAAAATAGCGCAAACATGCGGACAGTTTTTTGAGCCACTGTATATATAATAAATGTTTCACCACTCCCTCGGCCCACCCGTCTACAAAATAATACTAATACGTCGGCCCACCCATCTATATAATAATATTTGCCTTACATCTCTCTTCAGCCCAGCTGTCTATAATATATGTCCATCCTACTCTACATATTACCCAGATGGGCCCACCCATCTCCATTGGTAATAATATTCCTCCTGGCCCATCCACCATCATTGAGTATATATATAACATTGGCATAGATGGGCCCACCCATCTCCATCGGAAATATTATCCCCCCCGGCCCACCCGTCAACATCGAGGATATACATAACATCGGCCCATAGTCCGCTGACCCGTCTTATACGGGATATTATGTAGGTTGGGTGACCCGTATAATACGGAGTTTGTCACTGAAGGGGCTCCACGGCCACAGAATTCAGATTGGATCAACCCTTGAATATCTGCTTCGGAATGTCCCCTTCGAGGTCGTCAAAGTGAAAGGTTGATGGTCAAGTGACGCTTTCCTCATCTACCTGTGTTGTCACACACAGATCTTGGCTCCTTACATGCAAGCAACGCCTGCATTACAAGAGAAATTCCTCCGTCATACCATAGCGCTGCCTCCAGTCTGCTGATGGGCATACCCATACCTAGCCAAGTGAGTACCACCCTCCTCCTAAAAATATGGGTTTCCGAGTCTCACTGGATGCATCGTCAGCTCTCCTAATCAACGGGAATCGCAGCTCACCTCTCTGTTTCAGGTTAGTCCCTCGGGGCCGGAAGATGCTGCACGTCCTCACCCAAAAACTCTCATTGTTCATCTTAGTCGGATCTCGCATCTCAAACTCATTGAATACTTTGTCCCTCATTAGATTACCACAATAACTTTTATTCCCTCCCTAGTACACGTATCAAGTGAACCTCAAAGATTTGTTCTTGTTGGTCCAAAACACTTGTGCAGATGTGACCCCAGGGGAATTTTCAGCTGGTTTCCCTATCCTCACATCCAATTCCCATTTTTGAATATCCCAGACCTCAAGGCACGTCCCTGTATCCAACCTCACTGCGAGCTTTTTTGAATCCGTCGAGAATCGAACTGCGCCCACCCAACCAATGCCCCCGAACGGACCAGCCACAAGTTTGCCAGTGTCCGAGTTCCATATCCACGCTGTACCATCTTCTGAGCTGCTCACCAGCAGTGTGCTGTCCATGGAGATATCAATGCAGAAGATCCTCAATGAGTGTCCTTCAAATGTTTTCACAATCCCCATCTCAACCTCACAGGCTTTCAGCTCCGGACTATTGTCTCCACCACCAGTGACAATCCATTGACTATCCTTTGATACCGCTGTCGCAAATACTGTCCCCTTGCAAACACCCTGTGTTCCCTCAATCTCCTTTCCCACCTTTAGATCCCATTGGCGAGTGGTCTTGTCCCAAGATCTGCTGATCATTCGCTGGCCATCTGGAAAGTAGGACATGCATGGAATTGTGTCTCTGTGACCCTTCAAAGTCGTTACCGGTTTCAGAATTGTTTTCGTCATGGCTACCTTTGTCGATGTAGAAGCCATGGCTGCGTGTCCACGAATGAAACCGTGAAGTAGACAAGTATGGGAAAGGTATTTGTTGGATGTGTTCGAAGGTGAGGTCTGTGGGCCTTAGGCACTGTCTTACATATATATCCAAACATGCCCCCTCTGCACGGCATCTGTGCACTGCACCCTGAATCCTTCCATTATTTTGCTTCTCTTCGCTTCTCGGTTCACAGCCATGACCAAAACCACTGTAATTACTAAAGTGTCAAATCTGTTTTCCTTTTCCTACCCACAAAAAAATTCAAACATTATCATTGCTCATTCATCGGTTTTGTTTTAGACACATGAACATTTACGGACACCACCTCTCCTCATCTCACCACACATGCGACGTTGCAGACACGTGGATGCTTTGGCGGCTGTATTGTTGGGACCGCCTCAGCCACCTTATGAATTCATCATGTCACTCCTAATCTTTGAATGTTTCGCTAACGCTGAGGTGAAGTGTTCATCCATAGGATTCAAGATCAACATTGTCATGTTTCTGCTCGTAAGAAACCAGAAGCTTGCTGTAACATCTCGCAACCTGTACCCGAGCCAAAGCCCATCAACATCACCCAGACAGATCACAAGGCGTCCAGTGTGCAGTTGACAGTTAGACGGCCAGATAATCATATCCAAGATGAGCCAGATATGACACATCTGTGAATGAGGACATAAGCCAGTCCAGGCATCGATGACAGCAATTGGCACCCTGTAGGTTGTCTGTATACTGTGTGAGAGTGTGTCCGCGTTGCAAATGGACACAGGAGGGGAAAGTTGCATATGATGGTCAGGCGTGACGAGAGTGGCACTTGAGCGAGCAAATGGAGAGGAGATAAGAACGTACTGCTTACTAGGTGGATATGGTGGACTGCATGTCAGTGTGAAAAATGGTGTGGTATGTGCATCGCTGGTGCTGGGCAGTATGATTTTGTTATGGGAATTCTACTCCAACTCGCCCACGCCAGAACGACACCTTGAGACATGTGCGATCACCTGTATGAACCTTCTGTAAGCAATGTTTTGGAATGGCGGCATGTACTGATGAGCAACCAGCGTTCGCAGGCGAAGTAGCATTACTCAAATCTAAAAACTGTTGAGGTTATGAGGATGTTGAACAAACGCTGGCTATAATCTGTGTTTGTCGTTATTTGGTGGCTTGCCTTGACGTGCTTCTGGATCGAACCGACCGACACTGTACGATGCTCTTCCGTCCCTCCACTGTCAAGCCCAATTCCTTACCAACACCTTCAACGACACATGCTCTCTCTGATCAGCTTCCTACACTGGCTCCCCTTGTCCACTCCACCGATACATTCTTGCTCCATAGATTCCAACCCCAATCCAATATATACGACCTCGTTCGCTCTGTTTCTCCCCAATTGACACTACACGCATACACCCTGGCCCACCTCTGCTCCATATCTGTTCTGCCACCAAAAAATTTATCCCCACACAGACTCACTGCAACCACTCCATTGTGTGCGCCGTCATGCCCCCTTCTGTGACCTTCCAAACAGACACATCTTGCTGCCCTTGTTGATCGCCTGACACATTAGATGGTGCGGGGCTCTGAAGGGACATGATATATGGGTCTTCCTGGTGGGTATTGCTATGAATCAAGACACACAGTGAGTATTTCCTTTCCTTACAATACATACACTGATTTCACATGATACATCTCCAACATCTGTGCTTCTGCGTAGATTCAACCATCCACAATGATCAGCTGGCACAAATTAAACTGCCATATCCATTATGAGTGCTGGAGAGTTGGCCTGCGACATCATATGGCAACCATACGATCCTACAGCTCAACTCGCCAGCATCAGAACGGCAGGCACATATGACCGCTCAGATCTCAGGTATGTATGATCAAACGGCTTATTCAATCATGGGATATATGCTTATCAGCAAGAAGTAGCACTGGAAGGACTGTGGAGATCATACAGATGCCTTGAAAGCAGCATAAAACCTTTGTTGCAGTTTCGCTTTTGACGCCAGCGGACACGTAAACATTAGGTTTCAAATATTGTAATTTGCACGGAGATAGCTCATTACATCGCCTCGACCAATCTTGAGTATGCACCCATCCAACCATTTCTCACTTCCCTGCCAACCCACCAAGAGTCTCGCATTCTGTATGATCACCAATGCCCGACTGGTGATGGTGTCCGCGTTCAACACTGCACCATGTCTACTTCGGTATCTTGATAAGAATGATGATAACTTACTTCGACTTTAACTTCCCATGTCCTGCACACATGCCTTTCTGCAGGCAATGATATCCGCACTGCAAGCGCTTCGTCACCCATGGGTCAGATCAGTGTGATGTACAACGTGCTCCTCATATGTTCAATCATTCTGAAACGCATTGATGCAGTTCTCGCCGCCCCTACATAGCCTCCTCGTCATATGAAGATGCTGCTTTGTGGGACATAGTGTCGTATTTGGTGCGCACTCACGTTGATCTTCTCCTTTCTCCCATGGACCTTATGGTATTTACCAACGACTCCTGCAGAACAAGCTTATGTCTTTCTTCGACATTTATACCGCACTCCCATCGTGATACTGAAGGAAGGATCCACATATCTATCAGCATCGAGCGAAACATTGTGGAATGACCATGCTGCAAAACGCGACAAGCAATTGCAGATTGTTGTTATTTCCATTCGTTATACTGTGTTATCTGGAGGGTACATACACCCTTTTTCTGCGACGTTTTGTTGTCGAACATGACCAATACAGCTGTGCAACATGGGGGGGTGAGATGCAGGGAATTCAACTAAGACATATACCCATTAGACTAGTGTGAGCTCGGTAAATATATGAAGATACATATAACATATTCATAACAGACACCACAGTCGTAGTAAAACACATCAGAAGAGCGACAATATTGAATTTGACACTGAACCATGGTGACTGTCAGTGACACGAAGTACTCTAGATGTAAAACTGTGCACACAGAACTAATTGTGACCGTGAGCACCACCATGGCCGCTATTTGCTGTGCCATCCTGGCGAGGGATGTCAACGCGCTCCAAGCGCCATCGAGGAGGCATCCTCAGTCTGCCATGAGACCAGCACAAGTAATAGCAGAGGAAAGCTTTGCACCAGTGCACATCTGGGAGCGAATCAATGTCAGACGACTCGTTGTCCTGTGGCACGGCAGCCTGTTGGCTAGACGGATGTCGGGTATCATCTACTTTCTTGTATTCTGGTAGTTTGGCAGCAGCAAGCCGCTGTAGGGCACAAATTAGAAAAAGGCACCAAGAAGAAAGAAAATGTACGTTACAGTGAACTTCCGCCCTGGCGCAACTTCAATGACTGGTGGCCCGAGGTTGTGTCTTGGCACAAGGAAAGGAAAATGCTGCCATATGAATTGCATGACTCCGTTCGAGGGGGGAGGTGGGGAGCTTATTTCGAACTGGATACACACTCAGTCATGCATTGTGAATTTAATAAAATCAAGACTGACCTGATTAAAACGAGTTGTGGGCTGCCCCAGGAGAGAGGATGGTAAGGGCAATGTAGCAGGGACCTGTGGTGACATCATTGAGTCAACTGTCAAAGAACCATGATACATGACCTACATCTAGGGTATCACAAGGTTGATCGTTCCGACCAAGGTGTCCTGTGTTCGTATGAAGAGAGAAGTGAAGAAGTTTGTGGAGGCGAAGAAAAACAGGTTGCTGTGGACTGATTGTGGGCGGAGGTCTCTGCGCCATAGGTAGCATGGCAGATTTTGATGGTCTGTGGTGCCCAGCAGGAGTATGACGAGTTGCATCAGACTGCAAATGATAGTGGTGGATGAGTGGTACAAAAAGGAAAAGAACTTCTGAGATGCACACATTTAGTAGATTATTGAGGGGGACCTTCTTGCATGCAATGGCCTATAAGGGAGTGTTAGCACACAAACAGCAGGTGTGTGCCAGGAATGCATACCCGGGCTTGAGCAATGACGTTGGGTGGAATATCGCAGATGCAGATATTGTAATCCTCTATGGTGCCTGTCGTGTAAGCCAGTTGACGTGAGTTGGGTGAGAGGATAAAGATCCGAGGCTTGTCAACATCGAAGGAAGCAAGGAGTTGGCGGGACTCAAAGGCCCAGAGCTTGATGGTTTGGTTGGCGTAGTCTGAAGCACTGGCAAGGAGAGTGCAATCAAGTGAGAGTGCTAGACCGGTGATGAGGTCAGTGTGGCCTTGGAAGGGAGATCCAACAGTATCCAGTGTCGATGCATCGAACTCATAAATCGTCATGGCGTCATCATGAATGGGGGTGAATGTGAATGCGGCTATGATGTTTTTGTTGTTCTTTGTCCAGAAAACCGGTGCAGGTGTGAATCCTGGTCTACCAAATTTCCCTATCCTCACATGCAATTCCTGTTTTTGAACATCCCATACCTCGAGGCATTGTCACACACCAAACATGTTTGGTAGCAAGAACATGGTTTTATTTTATTTTTATCTTCATTTCCCATAACATTCCTTGTGCACCATTTCATTTGTTTCCCTTCCTTTCCCTTGATTTTTCGATTTTCAAGCGATTTTCAACAGTATTACGGCATCCCGCATTTTTATGGCATTTCGCATTCAATGAGGTTCATTCACCTTTCCCCCATTCACACGCTTCCAATGCTCTCCCATCTTCACCCACTACACTCTCAGACAACCTCAGCATCAGCCAGACCATGCCAAATTGCACCAATACGTCGAAAACTGCATCTTTATTCATCCTGTCCTCATCACCCTACCATTTCCAATCCTCTTCAGCAGCTTATATTCGTCGAACCATCCAAACCATTATCCACTCGCACCTCACCTCCATGATCACTGTGGACACCATGCCATTCCCATCCTAATGCCCACCAGAGATTGCAAACAACCAAGTCCCTATGCAGATGACCAATCCCTTTATCATGTTGGGGAAGCGTCTCACAGACTGTATATATCCCATGATCTCTGCATGTCGACATTCTGCACCAACAACCACATGGCATCTCTGCAGCAGAGCATTTGGATCATCACACCATCATGGCATCATAGCATCATCTCTTCATTCCATTCTCCACTGCCCATATGCTGCGTCATTGCTGCGTCACAGCTCTTGCATCATCACCACACAGCACTTTGTCATGCTTGCATAGCAATTGGTCATGATGACTCAGGTCATGAGTCATGGTTTGTAATGGTCACAGCCCTGCTTTATCATCGCTTTTTCATTCTCTGACTCATTCTTTGTCCTTATGACTCATTCTGCATAGGATTTGTTCTATTTTTTTCGAAATTGCTCAGTCATTACCCCTGAAGCGCAGCACATTCATTCCATTCCCCCCTTTCATTGCCCTCTTCATTGCCCTACTCATTGCCTGGAGCATTGCTTTGCATACACAGACGTATGCAGGTACTCTACTCTATACAAACCCCTGTACTTTAGCTACAGAAAATCAACTTCTTCAGTTCACCATTCCATGTCCATTCTCCTCTGAAGCCTCAGATAGGCTTTGCATTTTACAGTCCTCTGTCATCATTCCTGACATTGTTCACCTGGAACTTTGTCACTCTGCTTTACATTTATTCCAGTCCAGCCCAGTCTATCCACTCCAGTCTGCTGCCAGTGTGCAGTACTTCGCTTTCTTCACCCTCCAACTCCCACAAACCCAAACTCTTCAACAACTCGAAGTGTTTGGAGCACTATCAGGGTCAGCCCACCCTATTTTGAACAACTACTGAACACAGCGCTTCTAAGCACAAGGACCACTGACCAGTAGCGTTGTCTGGTTTTGTTGTTTTTGTTGAAGGTTTCAACAGACTGGCAACGAAGATCGACAGCGTGTCCCCATGTCTGACTTGACTGCGAGCTTCTTGGAGTCTGCAGAGAATCAAACTGCGCCTACATAATCACTGCTCTCGAATGGACCAGCCACCAGTTTGCCAGTGTCCAAGCTCCATATCCGTGCTGTCATATCTTTTGAACTGCTAGCTAGCAGCATGCTGTTTGCAGAGATATCAATGCAGTTGATCTTCCCTGATGAGTGTCCTTGAAATCTTTTCACAATCCCCGTCTCAACCTCACAGGCTTTCAACTCCGTCGAACAAGTGAAATCTCCACTAGCAGTGATAACCCATCGGCCATCCCTTAATACTGCCACTGCTCATACCTCCTCCTCACAAACATCCCATGCTTCTTCAATCTCCTTACCTGCCTTCAGATCCCATCGCCAAGTGGTCTTATTGTTACAAGAACATCCGCTTGTTGGCCCCCTTACTCTTTTCTTTCTGCTTATCTTTGCCTTCGCACATGCAGACACTTTACGACAAGCTGCCCTTTTCCATTTACTCGTTTTCACTCACTTCCTATTCTGGGTTATCGTCTTGACACCAGTCATCTATTCCTGGTACAGTTATCTCTGACTCATGCATGACTCATGTACTATACTTAGCCCATCACCAATCTGGACACGCTTATCTCTGACTCCATTAACCCTTGACCCTCGATCTGGATATGTCTTGCCCTTCACCTCTCTATCCGGATACGTCCCCTTTTTGGATTCACCCTTTACCCTTACGTTTCATACTCAGCTTGAATCCTGTTTCCGATTCCCTATAAGTAGTAGACCTACTTACACTGTAGTTTCCCTAACTTGAATCTACTCAGTATTCAAATGTTCACAAGTCCTCTTAAGAACTCCTCGTTTTTAAGTCTATAGCGTCTTTCTTAGTGACTTGTCATCACTAAGTCTATAAAGCCTAGTACTCTTGCCGCCAGAGGAGTAACCTCTGCCCGCATTAGAAACCAGCTAGTCCTTGCGGCTAGAACAACACTCTGTACAAGCGACGTCGCACTTCGCGACCTTGTATAGACGAGACCATCTGAGTACGTAACACTTATCATCAGATGCGCTGATAATTTGCTGGCCATCCGGAAAGTAGGACATGTATGAAATGGCTTTTCCATGACCCTTCAAAGTCGTTACCTGGTTCAGAAATGATTTCGTGGTAGAGCCGACCTTTGTTAATGTGGAAGCCATGTCTGCGTCTCCACAAGCAAAACCGTTAAGCAGTCAAGTATGAGCAAGTTATTCTTTAGATGTGTTCGAGGGAGCTGCGGCAAGCTCTCCTCGCGTGCTGTAGTCTTGATGTTGGTAGTCGTTGCAAAGATTCCCAACTTGCTTGAGAGCGCTTTACCTCTAGTAGAGAGCTGATCGTCAGTTCATCCACGCTGGAAGTTCAAATGAGAGTTGATGTTACCAGTGGGGCGATGAAAGATAAGGAAGAATTCTATAATGTGAGCACAGCTGTTATCCTGTATCTTAAATCTGCTTCTCCTTGCTTTTAGCCTCTCATGACCATGATGGAAGTTCCTGTGCAAGAGCATCAATCTTGTTCTATTTTTCACCTGCCAGTGTTCAAGTTGCTATGCTGAGCTCTAGTGTCTGGATGGCCCAAAATGTATCATATGATGTCAACCTTGAGTGCTTGAGCATTCACCTTTCTTTGTTGCTCACTCTCCATTGCAGTTTTGGTTTAGACGCCAATGGACACATGAAACAATTGATATTAATATTGTATGGAGGATATCACCTCTCCATAGTCTCAACCATTCTGTAGTACACATTCATCCACGGCTTTCTCCCTCCAAGCACCAACCTACACAACCTTGCAGACATAAGAGTATGTCGGCAACAACCACTTTCATTTAGCCGGTTTGTTTAAGCCCTAGTATCTGATTATGCTTACTTACATTTGGATTCGACTTGAACATTCCAATGTTTGAATGTTTCTGATGCCAAGCGCAGAGGTCCAAAAGGCATCAAGTCTCCATCGCCAGAGTTCGAGAACAACGTGAGAATTATCATGTATACACCGTCAGCTGGGACACACTCTCGAGGGCAACCACTGTGAAGCTGATGTACAACTGGGGTAGAACAGCACATTAATGGAACAAATTCACCTTGTACCATTGTTCTGGGCTTTCCCACATTGACTAACTTGACTGTGAAAATATGCAGATGTAGTCTTGCAGCAGATCTTGGGACATAGTCGCTCGAGTCCGTTGAGAATAAATGTAGTTGCTGATTGGTCAAATTGATTCAACCCCCACCAACGTCAGAGTATGCGACTAGCTGAATAAATTTTGTGGTGAGTAGAGGTAAAATGTGATGCAGCATATACTCGCAAGCGGAGTAGCATCGCTCAAAAGCTAATTGGGGCTATGACAGTGGTAGCTGAGCATATTATACACAAATATGTTCCATTGAAGCAGCGAGCGCAAGTACTGATGACAACCTGATAACACTCATAGTCAGCATATCATGCTCGCAAAATCTTTAGTACATCTGACCTTGGACATGAAAACTCCTGTGGGCAGTAGCAACAACTCAAACACAGCGGCAAGAGAGGAACAAAAGTTGCCTTGATGTATTTCACATACAGCAACAATTTGAGTAATCACTGCACTGAAGCAGCTCAACTCAATTGAGAAGCGTGAGGTGTGTAACAATGTAAAGCAGTTGTATTCCGTGAGAGCCAAGAAGGTGTCAGCGTCGTACGTAGAGTAATGTATGCATTGCCAGCGCTGGTGGGTTGGAGAGCGAGCAATGGATGTTCATTCCTATCTGCCTGCTCTTCAACTCACTAACGCCAGAAAGAATGAGGACACCACCACCACCCAGATACATATTAACACACAGCTGTTCACACATGACACATGTATTTGTTAGCGAAAAGGGCATTGGCTGGCAGAGTGGTATTACTACTCACCGCTACAAAGTGGCACTTGGGCATGCGCAAGACAAGGACACCCACCATGAGTGAACGAGATATCAACAGCACTGTGAGCAGAGGAATGACTCCTTCTGGGTATGTGCAATGACAATACCTCACTCGTCGGATATTGGACGTTATTTAAGCTGGTCTGGGGAAGAGGGAAGAAGTTTGGAGCGGGATGTCTAAACGCCGGCGCTGATTTTCCATTGATACCGCAATATAAATGAGGTGCTCATAACGCAGCGACTGAGGAGGGAAAGTATCTTACTGGTGACTGGCCTCAAGTCAGCCTTTTATCATGGATGTGCCAATGTAATCCAAAGTTAATACCGGAACATCATGGTGTGCAGCGACATGCTGAGTCAGTTGTGCAAGAAAACACGTTTAGATGGCAAGCAGAGACAGTTGTGGTGCAGAACAGGATGAACATTGAGTGAACGTAGACAAACCACATTGATCGGTGTTTGTTGTTGTTTGGTATCCTGGCGGTTGTGCTGGACACTGCAGAATCCATTGATCTATAACTTTTCATTTTGATTTCCTTCCTCTATTACCCACACTGGCTTGCACTAGTGTTCGAACTAGTGACGTTGGGCCCCTCGTCCACCTCCACCCCACATCGATTTTCCCACCAATATTTCCTTCATCAATTTCTTCCTTGTCCTCTCCCCGCCACACAACTTCATTCTTTGGACTGTCAAACACTGATACCTCCTGCGGCATTCTACACAACGATGGTGCACCCTCGTCAATTTCACTATGTATGAGGCGCTGTGGGGCTGTTGTGTGGCTGTTGTGTGGGGAGTGTCAAAGGGACAGTGTATATGGGTCCTCCGGATGGATGTTGTAGGTACACAGCGATTATTGTATTAGAGTTTGAATGTTAATTCAAGGTATACACGGATACCAAATGCGCAGATTTGACCATTCATGAGGGTATGCGCATTCCACGGAGGAAACACAATCAGAGCATATCCGTCTCCAGCAGTGACTGGAGCACCACCACAGGAAGCAAGACAAAGGCAAGACACATACGAAAGTGAGTCAGCTACTACCAGTAGCACTGCCTGCACACCCGCTTCAAAGGCATCCATTCGTCAGCTACTAGTAGTAGTACCACCTGCAAACCTGCTTCGAAGGCTGCCATACCCCCTCACCCAGACTCCTTTCCAATATTAATACTTCCACATCATAAACTACACTAACCTAAACACGCAATAGGTCCCTACATAAATGTCATCTCACCATCCCGGCCAGAGACGGACGTGATAGATGGACATGTTACACGCAGGTAACCACAACTGTCAATGACGTGTATGCACACATGTCAGAGCCAGCAGACCACATGAACACCATGACAGACTCCATGTAAGTACTTCTGAGCTCTGTGCATTACAGTAACCCCTGTACAAAACATATTTATGAATGATGATTCATCACTGTTAGAAGAATTTACGACTGTCGATTCTACAGGTGTGAGTAGGGGAGATAGCCTTTTCACACTCACTGTTGTCAAGACGATACGTGCGGTACCCCTATCAGGAGTACGAGGAATGCCCAGGCTGAGAACAAATTTACGAGGGAGCACAGGTACAATTTATTTAGATGAACACGTACTTACAAGTTGCATGAATATAGCTCTATAGCTCTATGATATTTGATTTTTCTGGCACCGACTTGACTCCGCCAGTCGTGCACACTCAGTACTTAGTACACAACTTGACGTTACCAGCCACCCCACCAACTTTACCTCCATGTCTTGCCCAAGGCAAGCACAACTCCGATACCCAGCATCCAGGACACATGAGTTTGAGTAGTCCGTAACTTGATATGGATGTGCTGGATGCGAGTCGGACGCAACGGATGTCATTGATATCCCCAGCTCCTGACCTAAAATACTATAAAGAACAAGAGCAAGTATTCAAAGATAGAACATGTATAGGTTCATAGAATAGTAAGTGCGGGAAACAGTGTGATTACACTAAAGTTCCAGGAAAATGTCAACAAAACAACACTAGAAGCAAAAACAATACCGGTCGCCTCCATGCTCTCCGGTGGCAGGCTGTACTGCCGCAGCTGGTTGTTGTGAATCAGGATTCGGTGAGGGAGGGTCGAAATATTCATCGGGTACTATATCTTCGTCTTTCTTGGGAGCACCAGCTGCAGCGTTGCGCTACAACATGATGTATGAGACATCAAATACATGGAGAAAACCCAATGAAACATACCTCTTTAGCCTGCGCGAGAGGAACATCAATGATATGGGGTTGTGCGTGACCTCCACGAACAGGCCACCAGGTTGATAGGTGGTGTATGCGGGCCAAAAATGTGGCAGGTGATGTAGCAGATGATCGGGTGGTTGGCAATGGTCGAGACTGAAAAAATTTAAGTCGATAATGTGATGACAGTAGCGAAACTCACATTCTCGCCGGAATTCATGCCAGAACGTGACTGAGTTGTGGTGTGCCCCGAGAGAGGGCGGGGTAAGGGCAACGTGGCAGAAAACTGTATCACGAGTGTTGAGTCAAATGCAAAACAAACAAGACAAAGAAACATACATCTAAGGGATCACGAGGTTGGACATGATGAGCAGGGGGTACTGCATTCATGCGAGGAGAGAAGTGAAGAAGTTTTCGGAGGCGAAGGAAAGTGGGTTGCTGCGGGTGTATTGTAGGTGGAGATCTCTGCGCTATAGGTATGGTGGATATCGGTGGTCTGCGGTGCCCAGCAGGAGGACGACGAGTTGTGTTGGACTGCAATAATAGCGATGGATGAGTGGTATCACGGGGAAACGAATGAGATGCGCACATTTAGTAGATGATTGAGGGTTGCCTTTTTGTGTGCAATGGTCTGTAAGGGAATGTTAGCACAAGAACAGTAGATGTTTGCGGGGAATGTGTACGTGTGCCTGAGCAAGGATATTGGGTGGAGCATCGCAGATGAAGATCTTGTCCTCAGTATGTGTTGTGTAAGCCAGCTGGCGGGAGTCGGGTGAGAGGATAAGTTCATAAGGATTTTGAACGTTGAAGGAAGCGAGGAGCTGGCGGGACTCGAAAGCCCAGAGCTTGATGGTAGTGTCATTTGAAGCACTGGTGAGGAGAGTACGGTCAAATGAGAGTGCTAAACCTGTGACAAGCCTGGTGTGCCCTTTGAAGGGAGCGCCGACAGTTTCCAGTGTCGATGCGTCAAACTCATAGATCGTCTTGGCATTGTCATCCGACTCCGAGTCTGGGGTGAAGTTGAATGTGGCTATGATGGTTTTGTTGTTGTTTGTCCAGAAAATTGGCAACAATGTGACATCAAAGGGATTTGCAACTGGTTTCCCTATGCTCACATCCAATTGCTGTTTTTGAACATCCCATACTCGAGGCACGTCCACAGATCAAATTTGATGGTGAGCTTCTTTGCATCCGAGGAGAGTCGAACTGCGCCCACCCGACCAATGCCCCCAAACAGACCAGCCACAAGCTTGCCAGTGTCCAAATTCCATATCTGCGTTGTACCATCTCTTGACCCACTCGCCATCAGCGTGCTGTCCATAGAGATATCAATGCAGTTGATCTCTTTTGACTGTCCTTTGAATGTTTTCACAATCCCTGTCTCAACCTCACAGACTGTCAGCTCCGGACTATTGTCTCCACCACCAGTGACAATCCATCGACTATCCCTTGATACCGCCACTGCCCATACTTCTTCCTCACAAACACCCCGCACTTCCTCAATCTCCTTTCCTGCCTGTAGATCCCATTGCCAAGTAGTCTTATCCTCAGATCCGCTGATCATTCGCTTGCCATCTGGAAAATAGGATATGGATGGAATGTACCCTCCATGACCCTTCAAAGTTGTTACTGGTTTCAGAATCAATCTCATGGCGGCTGCCTTCGTCGATGTAGAAGCCATGTTTATGTCTCCCTGAGAGAAACTGTGAAGTACCCTTAAGTACAGGAAAGGTATTTGTTGGATGTGTTCAAAGGTGAGGTCTCCTGGTGTCAGTGTGCTATATGACTGACGCCAACAGTGAATTGAAGATGGGCCTCCTGGTGAAGCCAAACATCAGCTCGTCCCCGTTGGAAATCCAGATGGGATTGTGGTCTTACTGGGAGGTTAGCAGCAAGGAGCTCGAAGAGTGATGAGGTCTTGAATGTGAGCAACTATAGGCCTTAGGCACTGCCTTGCATATATATCCTAACACGCCCCTTCTGCATGGCATCTGTGCACTGCATCCTGAATCCTTCCATCACATTTGCTTCTCCTTGCTTCTCAGCTCACAGCCATGGCCAAAGTCACTGCCATTATCAAACCATTTCCATTTCCCACCCCACCATGGGCAACAAAACATTCAAACTTTATCATTGCTCGTTTGTCGGTTTCACTTTGCGTGCTTGAATTACAGAGAGCACTTTTCGTCACCCATCATTTCAAGCTGTTCTGATTACCCACACGTGGATGTTTCGGTGGCTATGTTGTTCACCTTTGACCACACCCCAACCACCTTGTGAATTCACAACCTCACTTTCAATCTTTGAACATTTCTGTGATGCTGAGATATAGTGCCCGTCCCAAGAATTCAAGGTCAACATTAACATACATCTGTATGTCGAAAACCGAAAGCTTGGGAGTATAACAGCTAAATTTAAATCCTGTTGATGGCATATATCATAGCAAATTTCACAACCTGTACTCGAGCCAATGCCCATCACCCTTACAAATCATGAGGCATCTAGTGCGCAGTCGAGGATGAGACAGTAAGTTCGATGCCCATAGAGCACATCCAAGACGGGGAAGCTACAACCCATCAGTGTGAACGAGAACAGCAATATGAGCCCGTATAGGCATCGAAGACAACAACTGGTACCTCATTGGGTAGTCGGAGATGCGTAGACTAAGAGTGTGTCAGAGTCATACATGTTATGACATGTATGTACATCGCTGATGCTGGCGAGTTTGGTTAGGTTTCATATCTAATGCGATTGAAATCCAAACTCACCAACGCCAGAATGACAACCTGAGGTGCATACTGGCACCTGGATACATGTTATGTGAGTATGATTGAAAATATGATGTGGTTTCAATGCAACTGATGCACTCACCTGTGTGGTTCTTCTTTTCCTTGTTCCAGGCTCGAATGGTTAGAAACTATATGAAGATTGAGGGATTTGATAAACAAATCGAGAGTACGGTGATGAATGAGAAGAACTAACCTTCGCATCCTGAAGATGATGGACAATATCCACTCGTTCAAGGAGACTGAGATGAAGAAAAACGACAGGCTTTGGTCTACTCGCCAGGTCTAGAGGGACAGATATGCTGTCTGTTTCACAAGGACACAGCTACCTCGTGAAAATATCAGTAGCACATTCACGAAGTCTGGTGAGTACACCATCATACACGATGGATGGCGCAACAGGGTGAGATGAATCTGTTTCTCTACATGAAATAAAACAACCAACTTACTCATCATGAGCGGGCTGTGTGCAAAGGGATTTCCTGCGTCCGGAGCACAATGCGCCCAGGGGATGCTGAACACGATGGTCGGAGAAGTAGGAGCTGCCACAAGTAGAGAGCCCATGAAAAGAGGTGGATGAGGCTGTGCCCGAATTCCTCAACACTCATGGCACGTGCAGTAGCTCCCGTGAAACGTTGTGATGTGCGGCGAGAGGGTGAGTTATTTGAGTGAAGAGTCCCCCAGTCGAGTATAAGAGATTAATATCTACCTAAAGAAAGGACTCGTTGAGTCCTGCACAACATTAGTAAAGAGTGTAGGTATCGTGCTATACGAGACTCACCCCCAGTCGGGTATAAGAGACTGGGGAATTGCTGGGGAAGGGGTAAAATGGCTGTAGCGAACGTATTGGAAGCGGAGTTACTATATATGGTGAGTGCGTCGAAAGTAGAGAGCAGCGTCGAGTCCAAAACAGAAAAGAAAAACTATACTACGTTGGTGGGCTGATTTCCAACACTATCAGCATCGAGTGAAACATTGTGGAATGATCATGCTGCAAAATGCGACAAGCAATTGCAGATCGTTGTTATTTCTGTTCATCATACTGTGTTATCTGGAGGGTACATACACCTTTTTCCGCGACATTTTGTTCTTGAACATGACTGATACAGCTGTGCAACATGAGGGGTGAGATGCAGGGAATTGAACAAAGACCTATGCTCATTAGACTAGTGTGAGCTCGGTAGATATGCGAAGATACATGCAATCTATGCGTTGCTGTCCGTTTTTCGTAGATGGAGAAAAAACCAGATGCATTGTGAATCCAACTATGATCTGATTTGTACATCGTGATTAAACCTGATTGCTTGAAGCTACTTGGGCAAAAAACCCGCAGGGTTTTTTAGCTCAAAACATCGACCTGAACCTAGCAGAAAGAGTCCGAGAGTGAGCCATGATTCCCAAATAAAAAAGGAGCCCGGCGACGCGTCTCGCAAAGCTTGGACTCCCTATGCAAAGGAGAAGGGTGACGTGTTACACACCTTGATTATCTCAGTGGTGGCATAGTATAGCGCGTGAAAGGTTTGAGGATGGGAGAGTCTTGTAGATATGGTGCCATAATCATTGCGTGCTCTCGCAAATATATAGTGAATGCATCACTGGACCATCTCCCCATGGATTTCACGATGTCGAATGGAATGCCTCGAAGGAGATATTCCAGTGTTCTGCCAATGCGAAGACCATGCCCTTTCATATCAATGCCGATGTTCTTGGCTATCCCAAGAATTCTCTTCAAGAATGCCGTCCGAGATAATGGTCTCATGCCCTTGGCGTGCTTCCAAGCAAATAGATGGCTGTTTGACAGAGGGTCATTGACTTCGTAATGATTCAGTAAGGCCGCTTTGGGATCTGTGAGATCTGTTTGTTGAGCCCAAAAAACATCTTCGCCTGTGGATGATGTCTTGGTGCGTGGTAGATGAATTTTGGTTGCTCGTAATCCATGGCGGTCTTCGACTTCCAGAGTCACGTTGGAACGTTTGACATGTCTGTCTGGGTTGAAGGCTTTTAGAGATTTCACTGTAAGTTCTCCCATGCGACAAAGTGAATAAAAGGCGCTTGTTAAGCAGGCGTACACAGCCGCATCAAGTGGCGTTGTCAGGGTAAGCTGAGCGCGGATTTCAAGAATGCATTTTACGGTGAATGGAGCCCGTTTCTTTTTCTTGGATGTTTCTGGTGCGAGCTCCATTGATCCATCTAGCGCTGCTCTAATTTGCTCCTGCTCTATCTTCCACACTTGCCCATGTAAGATGTGCCATGCTCGCACTGCACATACATAATTCGACAATGTTTTCCCTGAGTACGATCCAGCACAGTTGGTGATGAAGGCGAGAAGGGTTCGTGTGTCTGTGGGACAATGTTGCTCTTCGGGAATGGAGCAAATATCGCAAAAAATGTGGAATACCAGGAGTCCGGCTCCATAAGATTCTCTGGTGCCAGGAGCCCATGACAGGTTCATGACCATCAGAACTCTGTCCAAGTCCTCATCTGTGATTGCAAGCAACTTCCCTTTGTCGTCCCGCGCTGACCTGCTATGTAATGGGGTCCAACATTTGAGCCAGTCTTGAGCTAGGCAGTGGGGACGAAGCTGAGATGGATGGGGGGACAAGCCAATCTTGTAAGGCTGAGGCTTTGCCTTGGTTGAGTTCATTGCAGCTGATAGCGAAGCCTCAAACTGTATATTGTCCCTGCCATTGTTGTTCATGGACGTGGTAGAGATGATTGGAGATTTGTTCATGTTCGGCTGCATAGATGCGAGTGGTATGGTGACAAGGAATTGAGCTGACGAGTGAATGCTTTGTGATGTCTGAGTGATCACGGTCTGGGTTGGTCGAAATGATGAACGGATCAACGATGAATCGATTAAGGGCTTCAGGAATGGGGAAGGTGGGTAGTAAGAACTCGGTGCTTCCATATATTCCTCTGGATGGTTCGTCTGCAGGGTTGGATTCACTTTTGATGTATGCCGGATGGAAAGAGTATGTAGCTGGTAGTTCATGGAGGAATGAAAAGATTCGTCGGAAGACATTGTTGACGGCTTTGTTTCTGCTGCGCCTGTTTCACCAACCTTCAATGACTCCTTGGTTATCTCCGTAGACACGGAAGTGGTGTTCTGTTCCACCCATTCGCACAAGGTATTGAATGAGAAGCTCAAATCCAATTGCTTCTGCCCATCCAATGTCTTTTTCACCGCCAAGTGTTTGCCATCCTTTACGGAGACGCCAAGCTCGCCACCTATGTCCAATGATGATAGCGACTCCGACACCCGAACTGGCATCTGAGTATGCTGCAGCATCATGTAGTTTGAGTGGCCTTGGAATTGGCTGACTAACCAGGCTATCCTGGAGTAAATTCATCCACCACTTGAGATCTGCTGCAAGAGTTTTGACTGGGTGCTGAGGAAGATATGGGTGTTCAAAGCCAAGCCGCAGCATTGACTCCAATGAGGTAAGGTATGCACGCCCTCTTGGAACCACCAGTGTGGTATGTAATAGCTTACCATACAGCTTTTGGACGTCATTGAGAACATGTTTGTCTTGGCTGTTCCATGTCTCGATTGCGTGAAGATACTTTTGCTTCTTTTCCTCCCCCAAATACACCAGATTACGTGCGAGATCAAACATAATCCCAATATAGAGCGTTGCTGATGCGAATGATGAATCCTTGGAAATTTCCCAAGGAATGCCCGCTTCGTCTGACATTTGGTCGATGTCAGCAAAACTGCATGAATACTGACTGTCTTCTTGTGATCAAGGCGAAGACATTGATAGGTCAGCAATTGGAAAACGACAATCTTCGTCAAATTCCTCCAAGGTTCCATCTTCAAATCATATTCTGCCGCCATTCTGTTGACCCTTCGAAATGATTTCATGATGCCATTCTCGGTGTTGTTGATTGTACAAATCAAGATGTTCTCTGAGGATTCGAATAAAAAGATGGTCATCAACCCATCTGGAGGCAGGTCCGATACCTCGGTACCTAAATAGGTCAAGACCTGCATCGGCCACCATCCCATAGCCTCCTGCTGAAGGACATAGTCTGAAGCACATGCATGTATCAATGCAAAATTGGTCTTCGGAAATACGAACCACCGAACCCGGCCATTGCGACGGGTGAAGTGGTATAGTTCGATAGGCTGCTGCCATGTCTCTGGTAGCCAATTGAGATCCCGGGGGGAGTTGACTGAGAGTGAGGGCAACAATGTGAAAGGTACCCCAGGTACTGGGAAAATTATTGGGATTAATGTACGAGTTGATGGATGGATTAGGGAATTTGTTTGATGTAGCATGCGGGAAAGAGTAATTCTGAACGATGTGATAATGACCAGGGCGCCCAGGTTTCGGTATAATGGAAAAAGGAGAGGATTGGAAGGGTCCAATGAGATCTTCGGCTTCGTTAGCTTTAAGTGGACCAATATATCTTCCTTTCTCAATCTCAGTTTGGACAATGGAGAGAAACTCGTGTTGATATATGACAATAGAATCTTTGTTAGGTGGTATTTGAGTTTTCTTAATAACAGGAATGTCCAAACAAAAACCCCGACGAAGTCCTTCTGATATATGCGGGTACCTGTCAATGAGGCCAGACTGCGTGAGCATCTTGCTCCATGCATTTGGTTTGTACAGAGTGCATGCCTCAAGCTTTCTGAGCTCGAGGACATGTCTGAGCTCCATGACCAGACGTGGAGCACCCAGAACAGATGTGATGTCGGTCATGAGAGATCTTGTTGCAGCCTGCAACCCGTTGCCAGTCGCTGCAGATGGGCTTCCCGTCTCGCATTGTAAGAATCTTGCTGAGACAGGTGCAGAGAGTATCAAACGAGTTGTCCCAGGTCTTGGTGGCTTGGCACTAGGGATTGGTGTGGGTATCTAATACCCACCGTGGGTTGTGGGTGTGGGTACCTAGGGGTATGGGTGGGGGTAGGCACTTGGGATACCCATACCCCTACCCACACCCATGTGGTGGGTATGTAGGCAGAAATGTTATCTTTGCACTGTGATGTGTTGGGTTTTATTTAGCTTATATCTCACTCAAATTATTACCAATCAACAAGGTAAGACTAGCAGTAGATTTGTCTCCAGTACTACTACAACATTTGTTAAGATATCTAGGGTGTAGTACCAACCATTCATGTCATACCCATGGGTATACCCTCCATGGGTGTGGGTAGGGGTAGCCATCCCTGGTACCCATGAATAAACCCACACCCATGCTGGTGGGTGTGGGTTTTTTGTGGGTGTGGGTGGGGGTATCACCACAGATACCCCAGGGTCTACCCACACCAATCCCTACTTGGCACTCGATGATTCTGTGAGGATTCCGCCCAAGGCAGACCACGCAGACGGAAAGGGCACTTCCATTTGTGCCGGATCGAAAATCCTGTCTCTGCCTCTTCTGTCTCCCATGGTCTGGTGACACTGAACGTTTGCGTGAGTTTCCCGTGTCATGACGCAAGTCTCTCCGGTAATTCGAAGAAGAACCAGCCACTGTCGTATTGACTCGTTGGTCAGACTATCATGATACACAAGTGTGGCATGTAGCAAAAAACACGTGTGATATCATGTGTAGCATTAGGGTGTGGCATGAAGCATGTAGCAGATTGGTGAGGCATATGTTAGTCATTGAAGCGAGAAATTTTTTTTTTGTCAGGAATAGAATGATGCGGATGAGTTCTCGTTCGATTTGATCCATACAATGAACACTGACCTTGTAGTCTCTCTCATTGTCCGTTCTCTTGTGATCGTCCCAGTATACAGTGGTTCTTGTGGTCTCTAAGAGCTTTTCATTGATGCACAATAAGTTATATATACCAGCGGTCACCGTTTTTACAGCTATATGCCAACGTTTCCGTTGCTCTGCTTGGTAGACAAGCAGTGACTTCTGCGCTAGTGGATCTATCATCGACCGAAAGGGATGTATTTGAAGATTCCTCCAAAATAGCGCCATCATTTTGACGCAATCCTTTGGCCATGCAGCATCCTCCATTGCTTGAATGAAGCGTGGACAGGCTTGGCAAAACTCTTCGAAAGGTAAATCTTGGTCGTCGACTACAGCACGTGCACTTCGAGCAGATGCTGCTGATACCCAGGCTGTTGAGCCGTCGGGGAGCTTAGACATAACCATTGCATCATCGTCAATGGTTTTCTTCATTTTGGCTTCCTCTAAACCTTCGTTCGTGAAGTACCACAGTTCTACATATTCGCCCTTGTCGAGTTTCTTGAATGCATACGATGCCGGTACGATCGTGGGGTCAGAGGAAACAACAAGGTCCTCTATGATAGGTATGAACTTGTGCTTGTTTTTTTTTCGTTCTTCCTTGCGAGTCGTTTCTTCCTCTTCGTTCTGTAGTTGTTCTAGTCTGGCTTGCTCTTCTTCCTCGATATGTGCTCGGTGTTCGCGTTGCTCTCGATCCATGTTCACCTGCTCTTGCCATTGAGCCTTGGCTGCATTATTGCCTGCTTCCCAAATATTCCTAAGAATTTGCACAGCTTGATCTTCATCGATGTTTGCGTTCGTTAACGGCAAACGAGATTCTGCGTGTTCCTGGGACGCATAGTCCGGACAAATATTCAGATTTGGATTATAAACTATTCTTGGCATGCTGAAAGAAGCAGATTATAGTGTAGATGACAAAAAGGATTAAAATTGCGACGAAACGAGAGTGTAGTCGAGCAGAATTGACCTTGCGAGTCGTGGTACGAAGCAAGAAAGATGAGTCACGCAAAACTTAGATGCCGCATAGACATCCTTCTACGTTCGTTCTCGTGCCTCTAACTTACGTAGAACATAACATATTGATAACATACACCATGGTAATAGGTACAGCACATCGGAAGAGCGACAATATTGAATTTGAAACTGAACCACGGTGACTATCAGTGACGCGAAGTACTCTAGATGTAGAACTGTGCACACAGAACTAAGTGTGACCGTGAGCACCACCATGGCCGCTATTCGCTGTGCCATCTTGGCGAGGGATGTCAACGCGCTCCAAGCGCCATCGAGGAGGCATCCTCAGTCTGCCATGAGACCAGCACGAGTAATAGCAGAGGAAAGCTTTGCACCAATGCACGTCTGGGAGCGAATCAATGTCAGACGACTCGTTGTCCTGCGGCACGGCAGCCTGTTGGCTAGGCGGATGTCGGGTATCATCTGCCTTCTTGTATTCCGGTAGTTTGGCAGCAGCAAGCCGCTGTAGGTCACAAATTAGGAAAGGCACCGAGAAATAAAAAATTGTACGTTACAGTGAACTTCCGCCCCGGCGCAACTTCAACAACTGGTGGTCCGAGGGTGTGTCTTGGCACAAGGAAAGGAAGATGCTGCCGTAGGAATTCCGTGACTCCGTTCGTGGGGGGAGGTGGGGAGCTTATTTCGAACTGGATACACACTCAGTCATGCACTGTGAATTAAATAAAATCATGACTGACTTGATCAAACCGAGTTGCGGCCTGCCCTGGGAGAGAGGATGGTAAGGGCAATGTAGCAGGGACCTGTGGTGCCAACATTGAGTCACCCGTCAAATAACTAAGATACACGACCTACATCTAGGGGATCACGAGGTTGACCAAGGCGTACTGCGTTCGTGTGAGGAGACAAGTGAAGAAGTTTGCGGAGGCGAAGGAAAACGGGTTGCTGTGGGTCGATTGTAGGCGAGGGTCTCTGCACCATTGGTATGACAGATACCGGTTGTCTGCGACGCCCGGCAGGAGGACTACGAGTGGCGTCAGACTGCAATGATTGGTAGCGATGGGTGAGTGGTACAAAAAGGAAAGAACTTCTGAGAGGCGCACATTTAGTAGATTACTGAGGGTTGACATTTTGGTCTGTAAGGGAATGTTAGCACACGAACAGTAGATGTTTGTGGAGAATGCGTACGTTGGCCCGAGCAAGGACCTCAGGTGGAGTGTTGCATACGTAGATCTTGTAATCATCCCCGGGTGTCGTGTACACTAACTGCCGCGAGTTGGGTGAGAAGATCAGGGTATGGAGTTCAACGTTGAAGGACGCGAGGAGCTGGCGGGACTCGAAAGCCCAGAGCATGATGGTGTTCTCGTAGGAAGCACTGGCAAGGAGAGCACAGTCAAATGAAAGTGCTAGACAATTGATGGTCTCGGTGTGCCCTTCGAAGGAAGCTCCGACAGTCTCCAGTGTCGACGCATCAAATTCATGAATGGTACTGGCGATGTCATTGGTAAAGGTGAATGCGGCCAAGATGTTTTGGTTGTTGTTTGTCCAGAACACTGGCACACATATGACTCCGACACCAAATTCCCCTATCCTCACATCCAACTTCTGTTTTTGAACATCCCAGACCTCAAGGCACCTCCCTCTACCTGACATCACTGCGAGCTTCTTTGAGTCTTGCGAGAATCGAAGTGCGCTCACCCAAGCGGGGCTCTCAAATGGACCACCAACGAGTTTCCCAGTGTCCAAGTCCCATATCCGCACCGTGAAATCTTTTGCACCGCTTGCCAGCAGCGTGCTGTCCGCAGAGATATCAATGCAGACGACCTGTTCTGAGTGGCCTTGAAATAATTGCACAATCCCCGTCTTAACCTCACAGGCTTTGAGCTCCGGGCGAGAGTCATCTCCACCAGCAGTGATAACCCATCGACCATCCCTTGATACCGCCACTGCCCATACATCCTCCTCGCAAACATCCCGCGCTCTCTCGATCTCTTTACCCGCCTTCAGATCCCACTGCCGAACTGTCTTATCCTGAGATCCACTGATCATTCGCTCGCCGTCTGGAAAGTAGGATATAGATCGAATAAACTCTCCATGACCCTCCAAAGTTGTTGACGGTGTCAGGGCTGATTTTGTGGCGGCTGTCTTCCTCGATATGGAAGCCATGGCTGTGTCTCCGCGAGCAACAGACACCCTTAGTAAGTAATCAAATACGGGAGAGGTTCTCTGGATGACGATTGAAGGATGGTGAAAGATATTTCTCGATTTCATATTCAGTTCCTGTGATAGAGCGTCAATCCCTTGTTTAGTATTTCCCACCCACCAGTATTGCTGTGTGCTTGTCAGGGTTGACATATTTGGCCCATAACATTGGATATGGTGTAGTGCATTCAACTGCTTCTTTGCTCACCTTTCGTCGCAGTCTCGCTTTGGACGCCAGCAGACGCGTGACAGCCGTTATTAACACTGTAGGACAGCACGGAGACCACCTTTTCTCATCCCATGGTCTCAAAAGTTCTTGAGTACACTCTAATCCAAGGCCTTCTCACCTCCCCGGCGCCCCACCAACTCACACAACCTTTCGGCATCGACTACTTTTGTTTTGATCACGCTGTGATCACGACGTTCCAAACTTTGAATGTCTATGATATTAAGATCAACGAATGAGTGCCCATCCCCAGAATTCGACAGGCCGACAAAATTATTGTGTAACGACCGTCACCCGAGACCCACTTTCCAAGGTCGCTTCTGTGAAGCCTGACATATGACGAGGGCAGAGGTTATTTTGACAACAGTGCTGGTACTGGCAGAACACTGAATACTGCATCAGTAGGTTTCTCGGCCCGTGAAAATGGGATTGAACTGGCCTTGATTGAGGTCGTAGTGTGCTTCACCAATTAAGCAATACGGATGTAGTCTCCTGTAGTAGTTGATATCAGGATGCGGCCCCCCAAGTCTGCCAGAGAGGAATATATGCAGCTGCTGATTCACCCTGCGTGGAGAGACTAGTCAGACGAGCGAGTGCAGAGAGATGGACCCAGAGAGATATACACGGCGTACAAGCTAATCCTGGTCGACAGCGAAGATTCTCTGAGCATGCTAAATTCTGACGTCCTGGAACCAACAAAGAGTAATTTGAGAGGGCGTCCGCGTCGGGCTTCGCTAACGCTTGCGCTTTTGGCGTGTTTCCTGTGTGTTGGCACACATATATCACGCCTCGACTCGTCCGAATTGAACTGGCACAGTAAGTTGCTGGCCCAGGCGAGTTAAGTTGGGTTCCTTGTGTACTGACGGTAAGCCACCCACCAGCAGCAGAACAACAGCTTGAGGAATGGGCAACTACCTAGATACAATTTATGTGAGCATTGATCTAGAATGAGATATGACACGTACTCGTAAAAAACTGGTCAGCGCCGGAATTGATGCAAATGTGCATCACTGTTGAGTTGGATCGTGTTTCCAGTGCATCTGCGCATCCTAAGCCCTTCAACTCACCGACGGCAGAATGACAGCTTGAGACGTGGGCCACTACCTGGATACATTTGGTGAGGATGGAGTTAAAATGTGGTGCGGGACGTACCAATGAGCAACTGATCAGCGTTGGCAGGCATCGCTCAGAAGACTACAACAGCAGCATGTGAGCGTACTGCATGCAAACGGTGTTCTTGCGTCTGGAGGTAGTACCATGCCACAGGCAGCACGTCCATAGACATCCGAATAAAAATGCGCTAACGACAGTCATACTTAGCAGAGGATCACACAACCTTAAACCTAACTGACTGGACGACATAACTCACATGGGACAGTAGCAGCAGTATAGCGACGAGAGAAGTCAGTAAATATGTTCCAAGTCCAGCTTTGAACTATCGCTATGACTCCCAAAACACCCCAATGCAAACGATGTGCTCACAGAAGTAGGAGCTGCGTGTCGGGAAATTAACGTGATGGGTGTTGCTCTGCGGGTTGGACTTTGAGCCTGGTATGCGTAAAATGGTATACATGGGTATGAGTAGTTCGTAACTTACTTGGGATGTGCTGGATGCGAGTCGGACGCGACAGATGTCGTTGATATCCCCAGCTCCTGACCCGAAATACTATAAAGAACGAGAGCAAGTATTCAAAGATACAACATGTATAGGTTCATAGAATAGCAAGTGCGGAAAACGGTGTGAGTACACTAAAGTTCTGGGAAATGTCAACAAAACAAAACTAGAAGCAAAAACAAAACCGGTCGCCTCCATGCTCTCCGGTGGCAGGCTGTACTGCTGCGGGTGGTTGTTGTGAATCAGGGTTCAGTGAGGGAGGGTCGAAATATTCATCGGGTACTATATCTTCGTCTTTCTTGGGAGCACCCGCTGCAGCGTTGCGCTACAACATGATGTATGAGATGTCGAATACAGGGAGAGAAAACCAACGAAATATACCTCTTTAGCCTGCGCGAGAGGAACATCGACAACACGGGGCTGTGCGTGACCTCCACGAACAGGCCACCAGGTTGATAGGTGGTGTATGCGAGATGTAAATGTGGTGGGTGAGGTAGAAGACGATCGGGTGGTTGGCAATGGTCGAGACTAACAAAAATGTAAGTCGGAAATGTGATGACAGTAGTGAAACTCACATTCTCGCCGGAATTCATGCCAGAGCGTGACTGAGTTGTGGTGTGCCCCGAGAGAGGGCGGGGTAAGGGCAACGTGGCAGAAAACTGTATCACGAGTGTTGAATCAAATGCAAAACAAACAAGACAAAGAAACATACATCTAAGGGATCACGAGGTTGGACGTGATGAGCAGGGGGTACTGCATTCATGCGAGGAGAGAAGTGAAGAAGTTTTCGGAGGCGAAGGAAAGTGGGTTGCTGCGGGTGTATTGTAGGTGGAGATCTCTGCGCCATAGGTATGGCGGATATCGGTGGTCTGCGGTGCCCGGCAGGAGGACGACGAGTTGCGTTGGACTGCAATAATAGCGACGGATGAGTGGTATTATGGGGAAATGAATGAGATGCACACATTTAGTAGATGGTTGAGGGTTGCTTTTTTGCGTGCAATGGTCTGTAAGGGAATGTTAGTACACGAACAGTAGATGTTTGTGTGGAATGCGTACGCGTGCCTGAGCAAGGATATTGGGTGGAGTATCGCAGATGCAGATCTTGTAATCGTCTTCAGTATCTGTTGTGTAAGCCAGCTGGCGGGAGTCGGGTGAGAGGATAAGCCTATGAGGATTCTGAACGTTGAAGGAGGCGAGGAGCTGGCGGGACTCGAAAGCCCAGAGCTTGATGGTGGCGTCTTGAGAGGCACTGGCGAGGAGAGTACCATCAAATGAGAGTGCTAGACCATAGATGGCGATGGTGTGCCCTTCGAAAGGAGCTCCGACAGTCTCCAGTGTCGACGCGTCAAACTCGTAGATCGTCTTGGCCTCGTCATCCGACTCAGAGTCTGGGGTGAAGTTGAATGCGGCTATGATGGTTTTGTTCTGGTTTGTCCAGAAAACCGGCGAATAGTTGACCCCGTAATTTGCAATCGGTTTCCCTATGCTCACATCCAATTTCTGTGTTTGAACATCCCAGACCTCGAGGCACGTCCCCAGATCGAATTTGATTGCGAGCTTCTTTGCATCCGAGGAGAATCGAACCGCGCCTACCCACCCAACACCCCCGAACGGACCAGCCACGAGCTTGCCAGTGTCCAAGTTCCATATCCGCGCTGTACCATCATCTGCCCCGCTCGCCATCAGCGTGCTGTCCGTGGAGATATCAATGCAGTTGATCTCTTTTGAGTGTCCTTTGAATGTTTTCACAATCCCCGTCTCAACCTCACAGGCTTTCAGCTCCGGACTATCCTCTCCACCAGCAGTGACAATCCATTGACTATCCCTTGATACCGCCACTGCCCATACTTTCCCCTCGTAAACACCCCGCGCTGCCTCAATCTCCTTGCCTGTCTTCAGATCCCATTGCCGAGCAGTCTTATCCGGAGATCCGCTGATTATCCGCTGGCCATCCGGAAAATAGGATATGGATGGAATGTACCCTCCATGACCCTTCAAAGTTGTTACCGGTTTCAGAATTACTTTCGTGGTGGCTACCTTCGTCGATGTAGAAGCCATAGCTGCGTCTCCGCAGGTGAAACCGTAAAGTAGCCAAGTACGGGAAAGGTATTCGTTGAATGCGTTCAAAGGTGAGGTCTCCTGGTGTCGGTGTGCTATACGACTGACGCCGACAATGATTCGAAGATCTGCCCCTGGTAAAGCCAAGCATCAGTTCATCCACGTTGGAAATCCAGATGAGATATTGGTGTTACCGAGAGGTTAGCAGCAAAGAGCTCGAAGAGCGATGAAGTGTTGAATGTGAGTAGCTGTAGGCCTTAGGCGCCGTCTTACATATATATGCAAACACGCCCCCTCTGCATAGCATCTCACTGCACCCTGAATCCTTCCATCATTTGCTTCTCCTCGCTTCTCGGCTCACAGCCATAGCCAAAGTCACTGTCATTATTAAATCGTCAAATTTGTTTTCCTTTTCCTACCCAATGATAGGCAACAAAAAAATTAAACTTTATCGTTGCTCGTTCGTCGGTTTCGCATTGGACGCATGAACATCTAGGGAAATCGCCTCCCCTCGTCATATTGAATCAAATTGTTCTGATTACCCGCACATGCAACGTAGCTGACATATGGATGTTTCGGCCGCTGCGCTGTTCGTCTTTGACCACGCCTCAGCCACCTTATGAGTTCATAATGTCACTTCTAATCTTTCGGTATTTCTCTAACGCTGAGATGAAGTGATCATCCACAGAATTCCAGATTGACGTTGTCATACTTCTGCTCGTAGGGAAATGCTTAGAGAAGAAATACTAAACGAGTGATACGGACGACATAAACAACATTATACTACATATTTAAACCATTCCACACTGGTGTCAATGATCAATGCTATAACCTAACCAACGAAAAGAAACCCTCCAAGTACAAAGAATTGATTCCAATGCAACCCACTAAACTTGTACGACACATTCAAATCGCCGCCGCTTCATTCTCATGACGCTGGATGTGCCCCCGCACGCTGTTTTTCAGCAATATTACAGGTTTGTATTTTTTTGCACACTTCGGGTGTAGGCATTTATATTTGATGACGCCGTCCTGTTCGACTCGTTCCTGATGATAGCCATCAACGGGATGGCGAGAATCAAAGAAATGAATTGGACTCACAAAATTGCGGTTGAAATCAACAGAACAGTACGATTGCCAGTCTGACGTGGACCGCGCCGAGCTTCCCGCAGCTGTGCCTACCCGCGCCTGCGCTAGAGGATAGTGTGACGACGCTGAAGCCGTAGCCTCGGGGGGTGGGACACTTCAGTCAACCACTTGAAATGACCTCTTAGGTCTATGTGTTTCTGGCTAGCAAAGCACCTAGTAGGTGTCTTCTAGGATGGTATTCCCATTATTTTACCCTATGTTCTGGGATGTCCCGGCCCACTCTGAATGCAATATTTGGGCTATCCCTAGTACCCATTTGTGATCTTTCCCAGTCCCATCCGGGATAAATTTGGCATGTCTCTAGGACATCCCGGAGCATTTATCTCATGGGCTTTCCCAACATAAATCAGAGTGATAGGGGTCCTTTTAGAACATTTTGACGGCATTAAAATTCACAATTTGTACATTCATAGAAGGAGTAGTAGTAGGTATTTAAGGGTGATCTATGTGCTTGAACCACAATTTTGAGATATACCACAAAACTGACCCTTGCTAGCATATATAATGTTTGTGAGACGCACTTTTGGGAGGGAGTGGTGGGTGGGTGCAAACCAGTGATAGACGACACTGAGTGCAGTACTAGTTGTCGAGTAATCCAATTTTCTTGTGATTGATGATACTAAGCGAGACAGCGGTGACTGAAATATTGTTTTTCACATAGACCTTGTTCTATGTACGCACTCATTCCTCACACTCACGCAGAACACAATATACAGATGTCAAATAAAATCAGGCCACTGGCCTCATGTGGCCTATTGTTCCAGTGTGTCTTGAAGATGTCCACCTTATCATCGTTCGGAAGAGAATATATGAAATCATCCATTTATAAAGGATTTATATCTAGTATGTAGTTGTCCTATGGTTGAATATCATTGTATAGATGAAAAAATAAACTTGATGTCCCATTGTTTTTCAAAATTGGATATATTCTATTCTAAATATTTTGCCTATGGGAAGTCATCCATTACTATCTGGGCTGTCCCGCTGACCCTAATTACACGGTTTGGGCCCTGCCGCCTACCTCTCTACTACTATCTGGGCTCACCCGCCGACCCTGATTACACTGGTTGGGCTCTCCCGTCCACCTGTCTACTACTATCTGGGCTTACCCGCCGACCCTGATTACACTGGTTGGGCTCTCCCGTTCACCTGTCTACTACTATCTGGGCTTACCCGCCGACCCTGATTACACTGGTTGGGCTCTCCCGTTCACCTGTCTACTACTAAGGGATAACATCCTCTCTCTCTCTACTGCTGGCCTCTCTGCTTGTCAAATAGCATCTAGAACTGGTGTATGCAAGTCTACTGTGGCCAAGCTCACCAAAGAATGTCACCCAGACAAAGAAAACTCTAGTGGAGGTCGTCCATCCAAACTCACCTCTACTGATAGGAGGGCCATTATTCAGCATATTACTACAGGAAAGGCTGACAATGCTGTCCAAGTCACTCATCACATCAATTCCATCATCACTACCCCTGTATCTTCACAAACTGTGAGAAATGTTCTCAAGGCTGTAACAAAGAAGAAGAAGCCTCTCCTTTCTATCAGTCATAGAAAAAGAAGACTGGACTTTGCCCTGGCCCATCAAAACTGGACTGTAGAGGACTGGAAGCGTGTCATATGGTCAGATGAGACTAAAATCAACAGGATTGGGTCAGATGGAAAGGTATATGTGTGGAAAAAGAAGGGGGGGCCTCTAACAGACAGAGAGATTAATGGGACACTCAAGTTTGGAGGAGGTTCTCTGATGGTATGGGGGTGTATGGGGTGGAATGGTGTAGGAATGCTTGCAGAGGTTGAGGGGAGGATGGATGCTGAGCAGTATGTGGACATTCTCAACCACCACTTGCTGCCTAGCATGGCAGAATCAGGAATTGATGAAGAAGATATCATTTTCCAACAGGATAATGATCCCAAGCATACATCCAGGAGAGCCAGAGAATGGTTTGAAGAACATAATATTCATCTCCTTGACTGGCCAGCACAGTCCCCTGATGTCAATGTCATTGAACACCTCTGGGGAATACTCAAAAAGAAGCTTATAGCCTATGAACACCCCCCTAAAGGAGTATGGGAGTTATGGGAGAGAGTGGTGGTAGAGTGGGGACAGATTACAGCAGAGGACTGTCAGAAGTTGATTGAAAGTATGCCTAGAAGGATAGAGGCAGTAATCAAGGCCAAGGGAGGCCACACAAAGTACTAGAATACCTGATTTCCTATGTAAAATATCTGAGTCAAAAAATGGTGGTAGAGTGGGGACAGATTACAGCAGAGGACTGTCAGAAGTTGATTGAAAGTATGCCTAGAAGGATAGAGGCAGTAATCAAGGCCAAGGGAGGCCACACAAAGTACTAGAATACCTGATTTCCTATGTAAAATATCTGAGTCAAAAAACTGTCCACATGAGTCATCATTTTGCAAACCACATAGTGCCACCATATGACCACCAATTCCCACGGGTAAGGGCTCATTTTGAAGCCCTGATGTAGTACTCCCAGGCCATGGCAGGATGTCCTGGGAATACCTATCCATTCTTGTACAATGATGTAAACAGTCAAAATAGCGCAAACATGCGGACAGTTTTTTGAGCCACTGTAGGTTGTGAGGATTGAATTCGGGACCGATAGGGAGGACGTCGTCAGGCCAGTCATTAATCATGAACTTGTACTGGAAAGCATAGTCAAGAAGCTTCCGCCACTGGACTGCTTTGGGTCGATACCCAAACTTCGCTATTTGAGCCGACTTCAGTGAATCGTTGTATGTGGACAAACTTGAGTACTCACAAGTGTGCTCGAGTACCATAATTGGCCATATCCTCCTGTAACGGTCGCGGGGAGCCTCATTTGGCTTTGAGAGTAGAATCTCATAAGCCCCTAGTCTCCCCATAAACTGCGGCACGGATATATTGTAGCCTTGCGCTCTGTGAATATATCAGAAGGTAGGAAAAACCCAGAAGGATCAGACGTACTTCGTTGCGGTCACGACCCAATCTAAAATTGAGCGAGCATCCAGTTGATGCTCATTGATCAACTTGACTATGAGGTCGGAGCCCGCGACAAAGCCAGACGCCTGTCGAGCAGCCTCGTCTTGTGTTGTATCAAATATACAGCCGATGGCCTCAACTCCTTCAAGGCGAGAATAAGCAGACATCTATATTGAGTCATTAGTCGTAGCTTAGAATGCGCTAAGGAAGTAGATGTACCTTTCTTGCAATATCCTCCCTCATTGACAAGATGATCTTGGCGCGTGATTGATTGGTACTGTCGCCAGTAACGTTAAAGTTGCGAATTATGTCCCACTGTTCGTTCTCCTTGCCCATCGCATGATAGTGTTTGCGTTGACGTTCTTTCCAGTCGATGATAGCTGAGACTCTGGAGTTAGCATCATCTATACCACAGAAATGGGGGACTGACATTCTTTGTCCTTGCGAGGGTAATTATCCATGAACCAGCGTTGGTGGGCATTCCAATCAGATTCTGATCGTGAATGCTTGATGGACAGACCAGCCTCAATGAGAATAGCGCGCGCGGACTTGCCATACTTGGCGCCAATCACCCGAGCTTCTTCTGCTGTTTTCTCTCCAAGTGCCTGAGCCTCACTGATGCCCTCTTGACATAGCCGGCCACGTTTTAAATGGCCTGAGAGTTCTTCTTCATTCTCACTGGGGTCAATGTCCGGCGTAGGGCCAAAGACTATACTGGCTGGAGTGGGGTTGCTGCCATGTGGAATAGATGCATTAACATGCTTCGTGCGAACGGTTGTCGAGCGAGTAGTTGCTGAAGACTTCTTCCTGCGCTTAGTAGGCGGGGAAGACGGGCTGTGGTGGTCGAGGTCGAGGTCTTCGCCTGCATCTGACTCATGGGAGGAACCTTGATCGGATGTTGCGGGGCCTTCACGGTAGCTGGTATCCGATGAAGAGGTTTGAGGACCATGGTCGAAACTTAAATTGTAGTTGCCCGTCTTGGCCCTTCGGGGCCGAAGTCTCCTGGCTGCGCACAACAGATGACCATCAGCCCTCCCCACTAAGAGAAAAATAATATAGTACATACCTAGCGGAGTCTCGAGGTCCTCGTTATTTTCGCCATCCTCAGGCTCTTCATCGGCATCCTCGGGCTCTTCATCAGCGTCCTTAGGCTCTTCATCAGCATCCTCAAACCCCTCACCGGCACCCTCAGGCTCTTCGTCGACATCCTTGGCGTCGTTGTCGCTATCGCCTTCTATGCTGTCTTCATGATGACAACCGTCAGCATTCCCAACCGTATATTAAATGAGATATAGAATACCTGGTGAAGTCTTTTCACGTATGGAGCCATCATTATCCTCATCCTCGTCTTCGTTAGCCTCGCTGTCTTCACGGTCTTCGTTACTGTTATCGTCATGAGCATCATTGTCGCTACCGCGGTTCATATCATCATCTTCATCCATGCGAGAGTCCGTAACCAGCACGTCATCGTCGATGACAGATGGATCTATGAAAGGGGTTAGTATAGTGATTGTAGCGAATGCCGTAAATCATTACCTGGGGAATGGTCGCTTTGCAACTGAATTCCAGAAGAGACGGAGCCCGCTGAAGAATTTACGTTTCGTTTGCGAGGGCGAGCAAGGATTTTAGCATAGTCTTCAAAGCTCATGCTCGAGGAACGTCGGGGGAGAGGACGAGGTTTTGGCCGGTTACGGTCATCCGGAACAGGAGAGAACTCCTGGACAGCATTTCTTTTGCGCTTATTTTTTTGTTCGGCGGGGGGGTTGATAGCAATACCACTGCGTGTGCGCATGACATAGCTGCCAGACACTGTGGAGCCATGAGTGCCGGTATTGGTTGCACCACGATGGGCTGCATTTCTGGTGGATGGTGCCATTGGAACGTAGACGGGCTTGATACTGAGAAAATGGGTGCTTTTTACACGAATGTTAGAAGCAGGCAGCTTGTGAAACACGAAGTCTTACAGCTAGATTTCAAGACTCGAAGTCTTGACAGGACGATAGAAGAGTATAGGAGACTAATGATTATGGGTCAAAAGAAGAAAAATTCTTGTAAAAAACACGAACGTTGCAGATTTTAACTGATAGTAAGGCGCCCAATACACATCAAGAAAAAATATTACAAAGCTATAATCCCGCCCAATCGACACCGAAACGAACAGAGTTGCATTGAAAGAACATCATCAGAATAATGTAATATTCACCACAAAGGATCATATACTAACTTATTGGGGATGGTTCACATTAACAAAGCTTCGAAAATTACGCAAATGAGGGCCCAGATGGGTGATGGGGCGAATACGAGCTCCTCCGGTGAGTGGATGTGATGACATTGAAACTTCCATCTCTGTAAGCCAGCAGGTAAACCACAGGCATACTGTAGATTAAATAAAGTTGCACTGTACCAAATATTCTGATTGGGTGAGAGGGCGCAAATGCTAGCGCCTCTTTCCTAATACAGTAATGGCTGCTCGCTGCGAACAACAGCAAGTGCACGATCCTACTCAAGCATGAGAATAAAGATATCGGCTAGAAATAAAGAACGTACATACATAGCACCAGGCTAACTCCAAACTAGCTTGGTTGTGATCTGTAAAGTGGTAAAAAGCGTCACTGCAACAACTCGAATAGAAAGCTAGGAAAATTACTTCGATTGCTTGGACCTCGTTCTCGAGACCACTGATATCAGTGTAACTTCGAGTGAGATCCTCATCCAAGTTCACGACGCTGACCAGTGGACAAAACTCTTGATCGAATTGTAAGAATCAAGGCTACTTTTGCATACCCCAGCCTTTCATTATCTGTTGTAAGTAGAATGAATCGATTACATTAATGTAAGATGGGGGGAGGACGTACTGATCGGTAGTTAGAATACGAAGTTTTGAGGCGTTCAGACGATCAAAAAGAATAAAATTGCCGGACATGCGCAAAGTTCGCAGAGGATGAATAGACATTGGCGCATTTTTGAGGCATCCGACTCGTAGTCAGACAGCCAGACATTGCTGGATGACGCGAAGTCACCCAGGCAAAGCTTGTCTGCCTCGAAGGCAGACCACGCGATGAGGCCAGTCGTTGTCGTTGAGGTGGAGGCAAGGGTAACGATGTCGATGAGGTGGAGACTAGGGTAAATGATGAGGAGGTCGATAAAAAGCCCTGCATACAATCAATTAGAATAGAATTAATGGACACATACCTTTGTGGAGGATGGATCGATATGGGCGAAGTGTTGAGGCAGTACCGTAGGACCGTAATCTGACTCGTAGTCAGACGGCCAGATAGCACTGGATGACGCGAAGTCACCCAGGCAAATTGTCTGCCTCGAAGGCAGACCATACAATGAGGCCAGAAGATATGAGGTGGAGAGATGGGGGCAAACGATGAGGCCAGATGATGAGGTGGAAATGGGGCAAACGATGAGGCCAGACGGCATTGAGTGGAGATGGGCATTATGGGCGCAAAGTTGATGAATTACTAAAATTGTCGAAATCGGAAGGGCCTTCCCAGGCTTTCGCCTGGGCTTTCCCACTCTAGGTAAGGGCTTTCCCACACTGATTCAAGGTGTGGACTTCACACTTTGAAGTTTGAACAACTGCCAAAGTCCATTTCCTCCCTCATTCTCGACACTCTGCATCGCGGCGGTCAACATTCCCCAACCTCTATAGTCTACCTTCGTGGTGGGCGTACTGTGAGCAGCAACTTCGTGTTGCTTGCTCCTGTCGATTGCTTAGACTTCGGTCGGCAGTCTTGTCTTCCACCAGGCAGTATCTTGCGATCACCACCACCACTGTCTTCAACCGCCACAGTTGTTCTTCCCCCCAGTAATTTCTTATAATGTAAGTATTGTCTTGCCACCACCACCACAATTGTCTTCAAGCGCCGGCATTGTTTTTCCACAGCCAGAACTGCGTTCCACAACTAGGAATTGTCTTAAACCGCCTGATCTGTCTTCAGCCGCTAGAACAACCTTCTGTCCGACTTGACTGATTCATCTTCACGCTGTTGCAGATATACTGATCTTGTTCAAGACTGCTGCAGACCTCCATAGGTAAGTACATTCGTTATATTTGGTCACGCTATCATGGCTGACATTGGGTCTTTAACCAGACTCTTCTCGCTCAAGACTCCTGTCGCCCTTTACAGTAAGTTTCTTTACTACTTTGATTCATGCTATTATTACTGACATCTCGCCATCATCAGATTTCTCTCCAATCTTTCAAGACTCTCTTACTATCGGTAAGTACATTCGTTATTTGGTCACGCTATCATGACTGACATTGGGTCTTTAGCCAGACTCTTCTCGCTCAAGACTCCTGTCGCCCTTTACAGTAAGTTTTTTTACTACATTAATTCATGCTATCATTACTGACATCACGCCCTCATTAGATTTCTCTTCAGTCTTTCTTCAAGACTCTCTTACTATCTGCCTTCGTGGTAGTGTTTAAATCAGCAGTGACTTCGAGTCGTTGTTTGATTTAAATTTCCTTCCTCAGTGACTGCGAGTCGCTGTGTGTTTCCCCATCCTCGATATCACGATCCCTGGAGCTACCATCATGTCGATTCCTGTCTTCAAGCCGTTCATGCGTGATGGCGACCGTGCGTTTTAGATTCTTCATACATCTACTGCTCTTAACTGACGACGTTCAGGTTACCTGACTGCCACTGATGCTTTCTGTGTGGCTACATATGCCCACCGAGTGATCACGACTCCTAACATGAAATTCATTCCTCAACCCTTCGACAACGAATCCGATATCATTCAAGCACGCGCAGACGGTAGATATTGGGCCCTGGATCCCTTCCAGTGGCCACAGATGTATGATGACTTGTACGCTCGAAGTTTTGCAATCCCTCGCCGGGAAGCCTATGCGGACGACGCAAGCATGACGTACGCATGGTTCAAACCAACTTTCTCAAGTGACTTCATTCCCCTTTCCCCCGGCAATCTTTTTGGTCAGCTCAAGACTGACGTTGTCGGCCATCTCAAGCGATTGTACGAGAAGGCCAACACGCGGGTTAGCAATTACAAGGTTGCTAGGATGCACAAGGAGGATCATGTTGTTGGGTGGGTGACCTGCAGCCACAGAAGAGGAGGGGGATGACTACGAGGATGGCATGCGAGTCCCGACCTCTGTGCTAGATGGTTGCGGTGAATCTTTTCTTGCCGCTGATGAGAAACGCGAAAAGGCTAGCACCCAATTTTTTGCAGATACAGGGGTGATGGCCATGTTATGTCGGCACGATCGTGTATTATGGCTCGCCAACATGACGTCGGCGGGAGAAAAGCAGCACTACGCTCTTGCTTTGATCAAGAAGCTTTTCGACAATCTCCCTACCGATATGACCATTGGCCTCTTGTATGACATTGGCTGTCAGCTTCATCAAAGTTGTCTCAAGTACCGACTCCTCGATGATGCGGTTCTTCACCGTATAACTTTCGCGATATCAGTCTTCCACGCTTACGGCCACCAATGGGCATGTCAAATTATATACCATCCTCGCAAGTGTGAAGGCTTTGGCCTTTCGGATGGAGAAGGTTGCGAGCGTTTATGGAGTGCGCTCAAACACCTTATTGCTCCGCTACGCGTTTCTGGGGTGAGTGTTCTCTGTTTCGAGAATGGTTGCATACGGGCTATAGCCGCTCATGACCATATTGACCATGGTCGTATTATTCATTCACCCCTGACTATAAACTACATGTTTGCTACTTACTGACCGCCTTTTCAGTTTCATCAGCGACTTTTTGTCCTCGACACTCAAGTCCGGCACCTAGATAACAAGAACCTTAGTTTATACGGCAACTGGTTGAGCCGGAGGTGGAATAACTGCGTCAAGAAGAAGAGTACTGCAGCACAGGCGCTACGTGAGCTTTCAGTCGATGAGACCTGTGTACGACAGGAATGGAAATCGCAAGTTGAATATCAGACGAAACCCCTGCCTCGTAAGTGCTACTGTTCGTGATGTACGATTACAATATTGATGCACGTTATCTCGACAGGAAGATCGAAGACAAATAATGACGAGGAAATTTCAAAAATTCTCTCCCTTGAGAAATCTCTCGTTGAGATTGATGGAGCGTTGCGACGCATGGAAACGCAACTTTGTATGGGAAACATCGATAATCTCACTGAACACAACCTTCGTCTCATTGAGGAGCGCGCTCACCGATCAAGAGTCGCAGACACTTTGAGCCGCTGGAAGACACGACTTGGCATCAGTCAGCGCACCCGTCTAGAACAACTACGTCGCAATGTATATCTACAAGTCCGTTTAGACGCTCAAGCTCTTAAAACGCGTATCCGCGAACGACTTCGACAGCGCAAGTTCGAAATTGAGAAGCTTGAACGCTCTTACAGGCAAACTGTGAACGGTACTTATATTCTAAGTTGTACATATGGACCTCAACTGACTGCACTTTTTTGTCACAGAGCGCAAGCTTAATTCTCATGTGGATGCCGCAATCCAGCGACGCAATCCTACCATACGAAAGCTCGTGTCCTCATACAATAACCTATGTACAGATCTTAGCGCTCTTATCAGACAGCGCCGCAGTCCTCCGAATGCTATACCACCTAACCCCATCTCTCCTATCGGTATTTTTGATCTTGATATTGATGCTGACATTTGGGAGGACGTTGGACTCAACGATGTCGTGCTGGACCCCCCTGATTGGTTAGCTGATGAGGTCACACTGTGCCGCGATCAAACTGTTGCTTGAGATTGACCGATGCAACGAAGAAGAGTCTCGTGTCAAGGTTGAGCGCTGTGCTCTGCAAGAGTGGGCGATTCTTGAGTGGGATGGTCTACAGAGGGCCCGTGCACATGCAAGTAAGTTTTTTTCGCACCTCACTAATATTCCATGCTGACTTTCGAAGACGATGATGAAGTAATCCTCTATCACATGAATTGCCGTGCTCGACAGTTCATTGTCCTTGTACTGGGGTGGCAGACGAAGGTTCGTCCCATTCCATGTGCGTGGCCTATGCCTGACTGTTGGGGGCCGTCACAAACCGAACTTGCTAATGGGACACCTGTGGTGTACCCTGATGTCCATGATGATGAAGATGTCGAAGATGATGTATGGGACGATGGAGATGACTGGGAATCTGACATTGGCTGTGGTGATGAGGAGCTTATGGACGTCTTAGAAGATATTGCATTAGCAGACCAGTATAGAGGGCAAGAGGTACATGACATCGAGGATGACTATGTAATTCATGAATCATTGATAGATAGCCCAACAAAACATGTTAGATTTAATTCGTAGTACTCTAGTTGTGCTGAACAATCTAAATCTTACAAGTAAAACATAACTGGGACTTGATATGAGAGAGGCCGAGAATGTATACATCACGTGATTTGAACATTGTCAAGAATTTCCAAAGGAGCCTTGCAAGGGACCCCTCTTGAGGTTAATTGAGGGGTTGCAAGAACACCCAAAATCTGTCCAAGTTAATTGGAAAGTATAGGATTTTCGGTAGGTTGAAACACGGTGAATCAGTTGCAAACTTGTAAAGTACTACACGAGAAATCTACTATTGTATGTACACCGACGTTTTAAGGTTTCAGCCACTCGGCTAGTTCCGAGTCACACTCGTCATGCTTCACTAAGTCCAACAGAAAGAACTTGCAAGTGTGTTGCAAGGGGCTTGCAACTAATCAGTCTACCACACTAGCAATCACTGCGGAAACAAGTTTTTAGACGCACGCTAAACGGAGGGAGAAACCAGGTCTAAACGGACTCAAAATGTACTTAGCCGCTAACCGTACGCAAAGCAGACATGTCAGTGATTTTAGGTAATTTTGGTGAAGTAACAAATGTAAATAGCATCTTTTCAGACTTCGCGAACACATCTTTCCTGACCGCTGTTTAGTCTCTTCAAACACTTGTTATCCCACCACTAACCAGATCCGTAAATCCTTGCTTTTGACCTCTTTTTAAGGTAGCTTGGGCGAAGGTGAGTATTTTTGAAAATTCTTCTAAGTCCTCGTTTCATGCTATCATGATGGCAGACCGCGACACCATCAACATTGAGCTGCCTGCTTCTAGATTTCAACCCCCTCTTCCACTGGTCACCTCTTTTACCCGCTCGTCATTCCACATGTTCAACTTCGGGAAACATAGGTGCCATCCAAACCCCAATCAACCCAACCCTCCACAAGACACTCTGACCCATTCTATGGTCATGAGCAGCCTTCGCGGTTGGGTGCCAGGTTCATCACCCATCTATTTGCTTGTCCCGAATAACCCCCATTGTCTTCTAACTCTCAAGTCAAGCTCCTGCATTTCATCGCATATGCCTCCCACCGCACAAAGTTGCACTCATCTGTTACCTTCACTGCTCTCATCCTCCTCCAGCGATTGAAAGCATGCTTCCCCACCGCTCGGGGATCTTTGGGACACCACCTGTTCGTATCTGCATTCAGTTGGTGTGGGTAGAACTGTTGATGATGTAGCTTTGTTGAGCTGCTGAAAGAATTTGAGCAGTGCAAGTTGTAGTCAAAGTGGGTGGGGAGTCAAACTGCAATGTTATTTAATGACATGGACTGTCAGTATGACTGACTGGGCGCAAAACCAGCATGTAAGAGCATAAGTAGGGTGAGCGGGAAAGCCCAGATAGTAGTATAGAGGTAGATGGGAGAGCCCATCCAGTGTAATCAGGGTCAGCGGGTGAGCCCAGATAGTAGTAGACAGGTGGATGGGAGAGCCCAACCAGTGTAATTAGGGTCGGCGGGACAGCCCAGATAGTAGTAGATAGGTGGATGGGAGAGCCCAACCAGTGTAATTAGGGTCGGCGGGACAGCCCAGATAGTAGTAGACAGGTGGACGGGAGAGCCCAACCAGTGTAATCAGGGTCGGCGGGAAGGCCCAGATAGTAGTAGATAGGTGGATGGGAGAGCCCAACCAGTGTAATCAGGGTCGGCGGGTAAGCCCAGATAGTAGTAGACAGGTGGACGGGAGAGCCCAACCAGTGTAATTAGGGTCAGCGGGAAGGCCCAGATAGTAGTAGATACAGTGGCTCAAAAAACTGTCCGCATGTTTGCGCTATTTTGACTGTTTACATCATTGTACAAGAATGGATAGGTATTCCCAGGACATCCTGCCATGGCCTGGGGGTACTACATCAGGGCTTCAAAATGAGCCCTTACCCGTGGGAATTGGTGGTCATATGGTGGCACTATGTGGTTTGCAAAACGATGACTCATGTGGACAGTTTTTTGACTCAGATATTGTACATAGGAAATCAGGTATTCTAGTACTTTGTGTGGCCTCCCTTGGCCTTGATTACTGCCTCTATCCTTCTAGGCATACTTTCAATCAACTTCTGACAGTCCTCTGCTGTAATCTGTCCCCACTCTACCACCACTCTCTCCCATAACTCCCATACTCCTTTAGGGGGGTGTTCATAGGCTATAAGCTTCTTTTTGAGTATTCCCCAGAGGTGTTCAATGACATTGACATCAGGGGACTGTGCTGGCCAGTCAAGGAGATGAATATTATGTTCTTCAAACCATTCTCTGGCTCTCCTGGATGTATGCTTGGGATCATTATCCTGTTGGAAAATGATATCTTCTTCATCAATTCCTGATTCTGCCATGCTAGGCAGCAAGTGGTGGTTGAGAATGTCCACATACTGCTCAGCATCCATCCTCCCCTCAACCTCTGCAAGCATTCCTACACCATTCCACCCCATACACCCCCATACCATCAGAGAACCTCCTCCAAACTTGAGTGTCCCATTAATCTCTCTGTCTGTTAGAGGCCCCCCCTTCTTTTTCCACACATATACCTTTCCATCTGACCCAATCCTGTTGATTTTAGTCTCATCTGACCATATGACACGCTTCCAGTCCTCTACAGTCCAGTTTTGATGGGCCAGGGCAAAGTCCAGTCTTCTTTTTCTATGACTGATAGAAAGGAGAGGCTTCTTCTTCTTTGTTACAGCCTTGAGAACATTTCTCACAGTTTGTGAAGATACAGGGGTAGTGATGATGGAATTGATGTGATGAGTGACTTGGACAGCATTGTCAGCCTTTCCTGTAGTAATATGCTGAATAATGGCCCTCCTATCAGTAGAGGTGAGTTTGGATGGACGACCTCCACTAGAGTTTTCTTTGTCTGGGTGACATTCTTTGGTGAGCTTGGCCACAGTAGACTTGCATACACCAGTTCTAGATGCTATTTGACAAGCAGAGAGGCCAGCAGTAGAGAGAGAGAGAGGATGTTATCCCTTTGAGCAGAGGAGATGGCTTTCATGGTGATTATGACTATCATACATGAGACTCCCTTCATTATATAGTGAGAGATAGGTTTAATAATGCCATAATGACACCACATTATAATTTATTTAATAATGGTATGACTTTATGGTGTCATAACCATTAATTTATATAGTTTCAATCTAGCCTCAAAAAACTGTCCACATGAGTCATCATTTTGCAAACCTCATAGTGCCACCATATGACCACCAATTCCCACGGGTAAGGGCTCATTTTGAAGCCCTGATGTAGTACTCCCAGGCCATGGCAGGATGTCCTGGGAATACCTATCCATTCTTGTACAATGATGTAAACAGTCAAAATAGCGCAAACATGTGGACAGTTTTTTGAGCCACTGTAGGTGGATGGGAGAGCCCATCCAGTGTAATTAGGGTCGGCGGGAAGGCCCAGATAGTAGTAGACAGGTGAACGGGAGAGCCCAACCAGTGTAATCAGGGTCGGCGGGTAAGCCCAGATAGTAGTAGACAGGTGGACGGGAGAGCCCAACCAGTGTAATCAGGGTCGGCGGGTGAGCCCAGATAGTAGTAGAGAGGTAGGCGGCAGGGCCCAAACCGTGTAATTAGGGTCAGTGGGACAGCCCAGATAGTAATGGATGACTTCCCATAGGCAAAATATTTAGAATAGAATATATCCAATTTTGAAAAACAATGGGACATCAAGTTTATTTTTTCATCTATACAATGATATTCAACCATAGGACAACTACATACTAGATATAAATCCTTTATAAATGGATGATTTCATATATTCTCTTCCGAACGATGATAAGGTGGACATCTTCAAGACACACTGGAACAATAGGCCACATGAGGCCAGTGGCCTGATTTTATTTGACATCTGTATATTGTGTTCTGCGTGAGTGTGAGGAATGAGTGCGTACATAGAACAAGGTCTATGTGAAAAACAATATTTCAGTCACCGCTGTCTCGCTTAGTATCATCAATCACAAGAAAATTGGATTACTCGACAACTAGTACTGCACTCAGTGTCGTCTATCACTGGTTTGCACCCACCCACCACTCCCTCCCAAAAGTGCGTCTCACAAACATTATATATGCTAGCAAGGGTCAGTTTTGTGGTATATCTCAAAATTGTGGTTCAAGCACATAGATCACCCTTAAATACCTACTACTACTCCTTCTATGAATGTACAAATTGTGAATTTTAATGCCGTCAAAATGTTCTAAAAGGACCCCTATCACTCTGATTTATGTTGGGAAAGCCCATGAGATAAATGCTCCGGGATGTCCTAGAGACATGCCAAATTTATCCCGGATGGGACTGGGAAAGATCACAAATGGGTACTAGGGATAGCCCAAATATTGCATTCAGAGTGGGCCGGGACATCCCAGAACATAGGGTAAAATAATGGGAATACCATCCTAGAAGACACCTACTAGGTGCTTTGCTAGCCAGAAACACATAGACCTAAGAGGTCATTTCAAGTGGTTGACTGAAGTGGGTGGGAAACCTTGAGACCCAGCGCAGGGTGGTGGGGGGCTTTGAAACTGAGGGTGGGGCGGCGGTGGGCCCTGAAACTGAAGGTTGGAGAGTGAAAACCCTTGAAACGCAATGTGGGGTGGTGGGGGGCCATTAAGCCGAGGCTGGGGCGGCGGCTGGCCCTGAAACTGAAGAGCGGGTGGTGGAGGGCCCTGAAACGCAAAGTTGGGGGGCGGAAACCTTGAAACTCGGCGTGGGGTGGGCCCCGCAACTGATGCTGGGGGGGATGGGGTGGGGGCCCTTGAGGTCGAAGCCCCCGGTGGGGTTGGTCTTGGAGCTCATCTCGAGGCAGGCCTGGGATCGATCTGTTGCACATTTGAGCAGCGTCCCCGATGTGGAATGCTTAATATAAACTGTTGGTGGTGCCAGACGCTACCCTGTGGAAGGACCAGATGAGTTGCAACAGGTGAAACGTACAAGAGTAACTTACAATGATCAAGCTGGAGAGTAGACATGGAAGTGAAAATGCGATGAATGATGAAAGAGGAGGAAAGAGACGAGAGTAGCAGTATTTAAACTGTTGGAACACCTGCCACAAGGAAATAAACTATCGCCTCTTGGACCTGAACCAAGTGGCACCTCGACTAGGACCCCAGAACAACCTAGTCAACAAACGCGCTCACCAGTGTCCCCAATGCCCAACAGGCGTCTCACTCTCAGAGTGGATACTAACTTCCACAGTCACCCCCAACAACCCCACCGTTCACTTCTGCTGTCAATACCATGCCAGGTACAAGCAGTCGTAGAAGCATCAGCGTTGGACGCACCTCGCCAGTCCCACGTGTTACCTCCCCAGCTTATGGACTCAACACGCGCCGAACAGTCAGATCCCTCGCCACACAGGAATCCATCGAACTGCAGGTAAACAAGGTCATGGACTCCAACAGTGGCAAAACATTCCTCGAATCGAAGTTGCTCTGCCATGTCGACCAACCTTTTACTCTAGAACATTTAATTTCGGTCCTATTTCAAATCACGCAAATGTCAAATACTACCCCGGCTCCGGTGATTGCCGCTACTCGGGCTGTGGCATTCATTCTGAAGGAACATGTGGCAAGCGAATTAGCCAGTTTAGTCGCCAAACAAGTCACCGACAACGTGACTTCTAAGCTCGTCGACCATGTTATCGCCGCCATCTCGCCTCAAGTTGCACTTGTCCACTCCGCCTCCCAATCACTCA
>JABBWA010000242.1:0-70988 GCA_016628065.1 Suillus lakei | reverse complement strand
CGGTGTCTTCGACCGCGGATATTAGTTTCCACAGCAGACGGTCCCACTTGGGCTGGAAAGCAACACTGGAGTCTCGAAGGGCACTAATGTCGCTGCCCGAGCTCCTTCTGGTACCTTGCAAGACGTCCCGCATCATCACCATGCCCTTCTCGATCATGGCGTCGACCGCATCCTATCTTGGTTCGGGAACAGGTCTGTAGCGGCGTCAAGAGGCGACCCCCATGATGTGTTGTGCTTATACGTTACGCCACGCGCCCGTTCCTGTTATCAACATCAACGTCGATCGGTTCATTCCCCCGACCCAAACGAAATCGAACAGAGGCTAGTGACACCATGTATGGCCTGCGATCACGACGTTGACCAAGGGATTGCGCTTCATTGCGTTGAGACCGCGGCAAACAAAGAAGAGCTTGAACAAATCGATGTCTCCTGGCGTAGCACCTGCCAGCTTCTGACATCGTCCAGGTGAGCGATAGGTTCATGTTCATCAATACCGCCATTATGACCATCAAGACTTCTGGATGGCTGGCAATTTCATGTTTGATTTTCCGAAGGACTGAATCTATGTCCTGGGCAATGCGCATTCCCCGACGAGGATCTTGTGATTCCATAATTCTCAGACACTGCATCCCTGTAACCGCCATGTCTGGAACAGTAAATGAAGAGGTCAGTTACAGGTCCTGTATACCGAGGTACTGATATAGTTGTCACTGGTTGAAGACATCGAGGCCATACAAGAGGGAGAGATTGAATGCAAGTGATTAAATGGAGCTTCGTGCATGTTACTGAGTGTTTCGACGAGGAGAATGCGTTCGTCCCCGGAAGTAACTCAATCTACAATAATTTTGGTTTTTAGTCGTAAGAAGTGAGGTATTCACCTTACCTTGGTCTTCCCGGTACTGCATCATTCTCGTCGACGATGTATGATAATGTTGAGTATACCGAACAATAAACATCCGAAAACTCCTGTTACAATCATCAAATGAGTGCCTGCGCTCTACCCATGAATTCAACATACCGCATACTCTTCCTCGGGGTTTGGCTCCATGAGGAACTTCAGCACGTCCCTGCATTGACCTTGAAGATTGAATATCCACAAATCAGCGTAAGCCTGAGGTGAGCGTAAGTCAAAATACCAAAATCGATGGTGTCAAGGTCAGCAACTTGGCTGAAAATGTTCTCCAAATCATCTGATGATGGGGAAAGCATGATCGAAACCACTCTAAGTACGGAGGTTTTGATAGGTTAATGGTAAGTCAATTTCCCTCGGCTAGACCTATAAAGAAGGAAGACAAGTATGCAATCGTAGATACTAAGCTTTAGTTGTTCCAGGTGAATGCAAGTTGAACGTCTCGGCGCTGTGACAGCGTGATCGTGATCATGATGGTCACACTACAAGTCACTACTAGTGGACAACGGAGTCCAGACTGTCCAGCCCTTACAGTATCTGCATTAATGCAATTGAACTAGGGGAAGAATCTCGGTGTCTAGGAGAGAACTGCTTGACATTGTCAATACCCAAGGAAGGATCTAGGAACACATTATAGTGAGAGAAGCTGGCATGAAAGATAAACCGAAACACTAGGAGAGAACTGCTGAGGTACAAACAAACGTAGACGGTGAAAATGTTGGGAGTGTTTTAATGAGTGGAGAGCCAGATAGGTAGGAATGTTCCCTCTTTGATGTAGCGACAAATGAAGCGATAGCACAAGTCGATGTGTTTTGCGCGAATGTGGTCGGCAGCTTCGTCTGACAATGCAATGGTGCCTGCATTTGGGGATCTGCATGGGTATGGGTGGGGGGTTGGCTTTTGGGGCACCCGTACCCTCGCAGTTGTGCTACCATATGTCTGGAAAACACGCATCAATTATCGTTAGATACAAAAACCACGATGAACGACCCAAGGAAAGTGTAGTGAGACGGTACAAGGAGGGTATAAGAAGGGTGTATGAAGGATGGCCCAGACTCGAAGGGAGATGAATCATCGCTCTCGTCATCCGTCATGGCTCAAAATTACGGTCCTGGGGGTGGGTGAAAGCGGGGAGAGCTGGGAGAGCAGCATTCATCAGTGGCCAAGGGAAGGGTGCTGGTCCCGGGAAGATGCTGGAACAGGTGCACGATGGCAAGAGAGGGACAACCTTAAGGGAAAGGGAAGGTGCTGCAGCACCACACGATGTGGGATGTGGATGTACGCAGGAGCCAATTGGTGCGGGAGGAATTAGGATACGGCGAATTAAGGCACTGAGGTACCGAAGACACCAGGAGGTTTCTATAATTATCCTTAGTAAAAATAACCAAGCAAGAACTACACGTTTCCTTTTAGCAACTTCATCGCAGCGTGTATGCATACTCTGTGGTGTTCTAGGCAAGTATGCATAACTCGTGTTCTACAATCCCTCGCCTTGTATCAATAAATCTGAAACTTGTATGGCCTCGCCTATCATGATTTAATGCCGCTCTGTACAGTTCCTACAGGTACAGAACACAATAGTTTACTGGTGAAATTAGACAGAGCATCTGACCACAAGGTACGTATTACGAGTCTCAGCCGATTAATGGAACTCTGTCCTGGCAAGGGCATTTATAGCGGCGATCATCTCTCTTCTGTTCAACCTTGGGCTGTCCATCGTGGCGAACCAATTGACCCTCCCTACTCTCAATAACCTCGGAAGCTCAGTTACTCCCGATGTCGATGTTCAAGCGGTAGCGAGTCGATGGTTCTCGGCTTTCGCGGAAGCGATGCAGTCAAAGAATATACCAGCGGTCATAGATCTCCTTGCCGATGATGTCTTCTGGCGCGACATGCTCGCCTTAACATGGGACTTCCACACCTTTTACAGCACCCCTTCCGTTAAACATTCCTCACAGACCAATTCCCATTATTTACCTTGTCATCTTTCAAACTCAAGAAAGATCTCGTAGAGCTTCAGAGATCATACCCTGATATCGCGTGGATTCAGGCGTTTTTTGACTTTGAAACTACAGTCGGCATTGCATCCGGGGTGTTCCGGCTTGTACCACTTGCAGATGGCTCATGGAAGGCCCATACTGTCTTCACAAACTTGGGAAATCTCAAAGGTTTCCCAGAAGAGAATGGTCCTAGACGAGACCACCAGCCGAACCACGGAAAGTGGGCCACGAAGCGTGCACGTGAGATTGAATGTGTCGCCGAGGAGCCCAGCGTCATAGCGATAGGAGGTGGTCAGAGTGGGCTCGAAGTTGCAGCGCGGCTTAAGATGCTTGGTATAAAGACTCTAGTGGTAGAGAAGAACGAGAGAATTGGTGATAATTGGAGGAAGCGTTATGCAGCGCTGTGTCTCCACGATCCCGTCTGTGAGTTTTTCACTCTTTCAGAATAGTATTTACTTCTTACTCAATGATCTCCTGTGTATAGGGTATGACCACATGCCGTACATTCCGTGGGTCTCGCACCCCAGTTCGTTCATGACTATCTAACCCAAAACAATGCAGGTTCCCTGCCTCATGGCCTGTATATACGCCTGCATTGGAACTCGCAGATTGGCTGGAATCATATGCACACAGTATGGAGCTCGATGTTTGGACTAGTGCCACTGTGACGTCCGTCATTCCGGGTACGAAGGGAAAGAAATGGACTGTCATAGTCCAACGTGCTGATGGAAAGGAGCGGACCTTTGAGGTCAATCATGTCGTGTTCGCCTTGAACTTTGGCAGTGGTATGGGCCGAATCCCAGATATCCCGGGGCAGGTACGTTCGATCCATGAATGCAGGATCCTCGCGCTGATGTCAATACCTGCATAGGACGAGTTTAAGGGGCAGATATTACATTCCAGCGAATACAATCTTGCAACTGATCACGTAGGGAAAAAGGTTACTGTTGTTGGGGCTTGCACGTCTGGTAGGGATCGCCCATGAATGTTGTATTTTCTCTGCTCATTCAAACGTATAGCGCATCACATATGTGCGGACTACGTTGAAAATGGCGTTGGTAAATGATTTTTCAAAGCACATTGATGGTATTCAAAAAAAAATTGGCACATATGTAACCATGGTTCAACGCGGCCCAAGTTACGTTATGTCCACAAAGGAGGGCATGCCGAGGTTAATGTGTGAGGTTTCTCCTCTTTATAATTTTGCCATTATGAACGCATCCAGCGATCTTCTGGGAGGGTGGCCCTCCTACTGATATTGCGGATCGTGTGGCTGCGTCTTACCCGAATTCCTTCCTCACGTTAATGCACATACGTGTTACAAAGGACATTGCTGATGCGGATAAGTGCGTGGTTTCATATTATTTGCCAATTGTCTGATAGAGGAGGGATCTAGGGAGCTTCTTGACGGGCTGCGAAAACGAGGCTTCAAATTGACGTTGGGCGACAACGATTCTGGCTTTCCGCCTATGGCATTGAAGAAGGCAGGAGGATATTATCTTGGTTGGTCCATTTCCAGATTAGAGCGTATTTGCGCTGACCATTAATGCTAATATCAGACGTCGGAGCTTCACAGATGATCATCGATGGGAAGATCAAACTCAAGAGCGACGGGCCAATCTCGCGTTTTACGCAGACAGGTTTGCTTTTCGAAGACGGTTCTACTCTCGATGCGGACGTGGTCGTCTTCGCTACTGGGTACGCTTTTCTTACTTCTTACTGACTCATGGACATCGTGGTTCACATTGTCAGCTACGCTGATACACAACATCCCTATCGTGCGCTGCTTCCTGAGTCCCTGCATGACAAACTGTATCCTATCTGGGGCCTTGACAAAGAAGGAGAGTTGAACAGTGCCTGGCGCGAAGTCGGTGGGCGCGCCAAGGATGGGGAACTTGGCGCTTTGTAGGTTCCACTCTAAGCATCTTGCATTGCGTAAGTCGTTTTCTCTACTCTTGAAGTCAGTGTGATGAGCTTGATGACACGCAGAAATCAAATCATACGAAGAGGGGATTTTCGGGACAAGGTATCAGTGAAGGACGCGAAGCGTCCACAGCGTATGTTGTATTTGTTCTCGATACTCAGAATGGATTGTACAAGTATATTTAATTTGAGCTAGGCGTGATACAAGTTGGCAGGCGCTGATACGCATACAAGGATTTCAGAAATCTTTAGGAGTACGCCATGCGTTACAGCGTTAGCATAAGACTGTGGTTGGTTATATTGCTGCTACTATTGCGTCACTCGGGCAGCAGATTCGACGGCGGATGCTTATTCGCAAAGGTTTCACTAGGTTGGAGGCAGCGATGATGGCAGGAACTTTTGGCTGAATGGTCTGTTCCTGTACCAACACTGACAGATGAGTTGTTTGAGACGTGGTTGCAGGATCATATACCATCATCGACAAGATGCTTGTAACATCGTATGGGGATCAGTATTCATACTTATACATTTCATCAAAAGTCTTCTACTGAGTCACAAATCACTTATACTCGTCAAATCGTGTTTCCCTCCTTGCATCGGAAACTTCTTCCTTGAAAAAACCATTCCCATAAGTTAAGCGTGTCCATAAGCCAAATAAGCCACCCCCAATCAGCCATCGTCAACCAAACCTCACTCCACGAGAACAAGCTACCCGATAAGACATCACACCGTACAATCTGCAGGTGACACCGGTGACATATCGGACATAGAAATACACACAACGGCGTCAGAGCTGTGCGCGTGCTGGTCGATATCCCAGAGATAGAGGTGCATGCGCGTGGCAAGGATCGCAAGGCTAAAGACCTGAAAACTATTTGGGGGTGATGTCAATAGGAATTCACTGCAGAAGTTGGAGGTGCATACTGTTCGAAGAAGGCGTGGTATATGGACTGCGTGTGCGGAACATCAATGACTCAATCATATCGAAGGGTATGGGGTTTACACACATTGGACGTCAGTATTGGCATGAGGACGTTTACTGCCGAGATCACTTTCGAAACAATGATCATTACCGATAAGCACGGAAACATATGTAAGTCTTGACTCACATAGACTGCACACATAGTAGAATATGTTATGCTTCACCAGGACGGCGTGCAGAGGGCTCTTGGCCGTCCGCCAGCTGTGTATGACACGTATAAGTGTGAGGGAGACCAGTCCTGGGGAGAGCGTCAGTAAGCGCGCATTTGTAATGTATGCTCCCAGCCCCTGGCGACATACCCAGTGCAAATATAAACAACAGAAGAAACGGCATAGACAATTGGACACTGCGCGAGCTCCGGTAGCAGCCTGTGATGCCTGGGATCACGCTAGTCCTAACTACGAAAGTGGAGTGAACATGTGCGAATAGTAGTTGGGGAAGGTGAGAGCACAAACCATGAGAGGTGGCAATAGCAGTAAACCAAATGCCGCTGAATGATAAGACGATAGCCTGCGTGATTCATCAACCATGGGCTTGGGTGTGGTGAGGACTTGGGACTCACGAGAAAGGCAGACAGCATGGCCACGAGTATAATTTTATTGTTGTTCCAGAGCGCATATGTTCGGAGCACAAAAAAGCCTGGGTGTGTTGGATCAGGAGCACGTGGATGTCGTGGAGGAAGAAGAATTACCATCAGAGCAAGTGACTGATATCACCCCGAAACCTGTGAGAGGAAAGAGCAGCGCTCGGTAAGAAAGTGCATGCAAGTACCATGCACGTACATGAGTAAATATTGTTCAACATTCGACATTGCTGGCAAAGTGATGCAGTAAGCATCATTCATCGGTGGGTAAGTCCGCTGCACGTTCACATACATTGGGGTTCTCGTTCGGGGTGAAGGTCACTGAAGCACAGCATGTCAATTCATGATCGGCGGGGATGTGTGCTGGGAATGACGCACGATATAATTCAGTGATGATGACGATAAAGGGGACATATCGTGTGATGATATAAAGGAATTTTACTTTGTTCCAGCGCGACCGAAGCAGGAATGTCCACTTTGAATAGCATATCATCAATATCCAAAGCGAGGCGTATCACTAAACGAGTGCATTACCTCTTCGTGAAGTGAACGCACATAATCATAGGTCTGGATAAGGGAGTTGAACGACGGACGGGAACAGATGGGGACAACCTTACCCAGAATGTAGCAAGCGCCGCTGAGCTGTCAAGTTAGAATGAGAAAGAAGCAGTTTAGATAGCACGCACTGAATATGTACTAGTGACCACACATTGTATATTTGTTATTAAGCTTGACCTCGTATCAAGAATGCGACGCACCGCTAAGTACCGAAGACTCCTGGCCATTGCGACATCGTTAACCGAATGTTCCGTCTGCATTCGTTCGAGAGGTAGGGGGACCGAGGTTCACGCACACACCACGCACCTTCTTATCTTTTATAGGGGTGTAAATATTGGGGACACCATTCGGCTTAGCTTGATGATCGTGATGGAACGTTTCACTGGCTGATTTACATAAAGTTGATATGGTCACCGGCCGCTGTACCAAGCGGAGCGCGCGCTCAAGTTCAGGTGTCAGAACTTTGTACATAGTGGTTTCACTGAGAAAATAGCCGTAAGCTTTACTTTATTCGGACGCAAAACGCACCTAGTCTGGATAATTAGATTTGATCATCACGAAGTTTTTTTGATTCGGACACTTGCGTGTGCTCATTGTGCTAGTCCTTGATTATAAATCTTGATTCTTGAAGCTTGCTTCTGAAAGGCTTGAAGTTTGGAAGACAACAGACCTGCAGTCCTTGAAACATGCAGCCGGAGGGACCTAGTACGTCACGGTTTCTACATGGAAGACTCTTTTGATCACCCTGGCTGTCTTATGCAGACGGCACACGTTCTCGTTCACATGAACCAGATTGATACAGGAATCTGTAACGGGGTAGATGTAGTAATTGAGAATTGTCACTGATCATGAGTGCTGTTTCCGACATACATCTCTCGAAGATTTTGTGCAGCACGTTCTTATCTAAATTATCGGTGCTGCTGTGTTAGTCTCAACGTGCTTTAATTTCCAGTGCGAGATTGTGGTGAGCGATGGGGCGGTGTTGGTAGCCCAAGTGAGTTGAAGGAACAAAGCTCGAGCACAATCAATTCGTCATTAATAATGGTGGATGCCTTCGCATCAGATCATGATGGAAACTCAGGCTGTTGGCACAGATTACATAATCGACGATTCTGTTTGGCGCACTAGGGCACGATCGCAAGCTTACGCTCACGGAGCGACCACACGGCGCGCATTAATGTCTATCTCAACTACGAAGCTGGTACTACAGCAAACCCTCAAAGATGCAACCAATGTCATCATCAGAGGCAGACCTACACCAGAGATTATAGTGGACAGGAAGCTCGGCGAAGGGGGCTATAACGAGGTATATCTAACATCTTGGGCAAGTCCTTCACCCTTCTTGCCAGTCGTCGTCGAGTTCCCATGATAGCTTTCTGGCTGGGCTGACTCTACAAGATCAAAGTCTTTCGCTTTAGTCTGCCAAAACCAGATACTCTGCTGTCTCATCAGATATTAAACGAGGTTGCTTCCATATCCATGATATTTGCACGTTGTCTCGATATCCCAGTGCCCAAGATATACACATTTAGCGCTGACGGACCGAACCAATTGGTCGCTCAGGAATATATCGATGGTGAACTTTTGAACGCTATGGAATCGCTATACCGAGATAGAGAAACATTCAGTCGCCCAGAAAATTGCCGAGATCATCGTTGACATGGCGGAGACGCGTTTCAGTGGTATAGGCGGGTTTTCCAGTGGCACGAGCTACACCCTTGGACCTACTGTAGAGGGAAGCAAGCTTTTCAAGGGACGGGTGAGTCTTGTGCCGATTTCTCTGATGATTGATAGGGTAGGGTTCATTCTAATAGATGCTACCCCATCGGTCCATACAAAACCATAAAGGAATATACCTCGCTTGCTATGACAAAGAGATATATTACTACACCCATGTCCCCGCGTCCGATATCGACTCCGGCCTTTTCGAACACATGTCTCAAGGATTTTGTACAGCACCTACGAAATAAGAGGCGCCAACTAGACATCACCTTCATCGTTGAAGACGAATTATCTGTGCTCGTACATGGAGATTTTCACGGTCGAAATATCATCATGCAAGGGTCGCGCGTACAAGTTGTCTTGGATTGGGAGTTCGCAGACGCATATCCTTTGGGTGAGCTGTTAGGAGGGATGAGAGTCGATGTCTTGGAAGTCGATGATGAAGAATCGGATAGGGATGATGCGCTTTGGAGCAGGGAGATTGTACGTCGAGTTGGAGATACGGCGAGATAAACAAGATGCGATGCGAAGGAGTTGGCCCCGTCATTGGGCAATAGAAATTCCGTCCTTGGCTACGCGAGGACAGAAATGTTTCTGGTTGAACCATGAGCTGGATAGTTCTTTTGTTGCGAGTCCGACGCCGCGGTTCTTCACCCCGTCACTAGTACTGCTGTGAGTGATCAATCTGTTCTGATGCTAAGTGCTAGAAGTTCAACGCATGCAGTTCACTTATGACTGATGTTGGACATCGTCTTTTCGCATGGTACCACAACACGCGAAATGATAGGGATTTCGACCATCCATAAAGGACTTTGAAATGATAATCCCTGTCACTCTGTGCCACTCATCATGACTGTATGCTCGTATGACACGAACGTCTGCAGTCTTCTGCAAACATACGATCGTCATGAAAGCACGACATTAGCTGTGGTTCCCTTCATCACTTTGATACATGCAACACCAGCAGCATACGCAGTATTTCAAAGTCACGTTGGAAATAAACCGCTTTTTCAAAACTAGTCGTTCCGGTGGGAATCGGAAATGGCAGAATATACCATCTGGTATATTTCGTGCCCTTTCACAACGCATATATGCACTAGCAGATCATACCATCTGGTATATTTCGCGGTCTTCCCCCGCTCTTAATCAAGAGACTTCCGAAGCCCTTGTTTCAGCAGATCAGCTGGATGGCGAGCTTGACCTCAAGGCTGAGCTGGCCCGCGCAGCTTGGCTAGGTTCATCGAATTTTGCGACGAAGCTGAAGGCGAAGTATTTTTAGTGCGCGTTGGCCTACATACGAGTAGAAAAAGAGGTGTGTTTCTCCTGTCAAATGGATTTCATGATGTTTACACGAATATAGGCCCTAGACGCCACTGCCGATGGTGAGGAATGCCCCATCTGTATGGACACATTCGCCGAGGCACGTGTAACAGCCTGCGGTCATACCTTTTGTCGCGAGTGTATTGCCAACGTCCTAGTCACGTACGTAAAGCCCCCTCTCACCACACTCATTTTGTTTTGCAGGTCCTAGCTGCCACGCTCCCATCTCTGCAGACGCTATTTCATCCGCGGAGCATTCGAACCCACTGACGGGCTGAGTTGTCGGGGGATGCATCGGCATCTTCCGATGGCGAGATGTCCATGATCTCTGATATGATGCTTCGGGGAACGAACGGTGAAGGCAGGGCCAGGCGCATCCGTGAAAAGCGTGCTGTGTGTGATTTGGATGATGAGCCGGAAAGCGGTCATAGGTCAGAACCCCAGGAAGGTGCCTGCTTCCATGGATTAAGTTAAAATGGTATGGCGCTTACTATGAATGTAAGTTGCCGCATTCATTCCAAAAAACTCATTTTACTTTCGTCTCTCAGCACATGATGAAACATCTAGAGAAGGGGCCCAGGCAAAGCCCTGGCTACAAGGTGCAGGCTTGCCATAATCATATCGCAGTGGACTAAATGTCTCAAACTCGTCTGACTTCCTTGCGGAGAAGAAGAATATGCCCCTTGTCAAGTGCGAATCTTCTGATGACCTTCGTAACTGTTTGTCTGGATCAATGAAATCTTTGGGTTTAGGTCTTAAGGGTCGATCCGTTATCATTATCCTAATTCATTGAACTTGTAGACGTATACCTCGCAGATATTACACTTTTGATCTCCTCTTCTTTTGTAGTCCTCAGTAAATAAATATTAGTGTATATAATTTGAATGTTGCAGTCCATGTAATTATAAACCACGTGGAGTTACATCTAGAAGTAGCGTAGTCGACCAATCCAAATCGTCCGTCGTTCAAGCTCATGATATTACTTTGTGTTCGTGACATGCAAGGCCTATATGGAACCCACAGCTAGGGTACCGCACGGGTAACACTGAGGGTCGGAAGGTTGACGCCGTACCCGCACCTGCCAACGTCGTAGTACCCTCCACGGTATAGGTACACACCGACCTGTCCATGTCGCGGTTTATGGAAAACACCGCGGTGTCTCTCGGTCAATCAATGATTCTAACCTACGTGGACGTCGTGGATGCTAGACAAGAGTTTCATTTCTGGAATCCCAGGTACGTACGGGATCTGACAAGCCTTGAATTGTTCCAATGATTTATCGCTGTCGAGTGTGTCAAAGTACCAGCAGTGGGATAGTGCTTCTCCGAGCTCAACTGGATGCTTTTTGTAGTCGCCCTTTTCGACACTGGCCTGTTGTATCTTTAGAAGTTGCACCTGGGTGTCCGCTACCATTCACTGAGCAGTTGCTGTCAGCACATTGCAGGTTTCAACCGTTGGCCTAAAAGAGAAACAATGACTGTCCATGCCATTGGAAGACGAAGTGAGTGACCTAGGTATCGGAATCTTAATTGTCCTGGAATCCTGTCTTCGAGGAACAATACCTGGCAGCTTCGCGGCATAGTGACTAGGGCCTGCTCTACTGCTTTTAAATTCTACTGATGTATCAACAAGTGAATGTTCTCATGCCTAACCACGACAGGGTGCTCACATGTTCTTCAAACACCTTGATAATCAAGGTTGAGCCATCTCGAATGCCAATAGTGGCCACTTCCTCGACATAGGGCCCTTTCTTTTGCCTGGAAGTTCTATCTGTACTGGCGAGAAAAGAGCTGGGGTGACGCGATCACTTACACGAGTCTCTAGGCTAGCAACCTTGCGATACCGACGAAAGAGGCCTAAGAATGAACCAAGACGGTATATGCAGGTGGCTACGGGTGTATTGCAGCGAGAGAGTAATTGATAAACCGAGTTGTTCATAGAATGCAATACTTACTACGAGTGGTGCTACCGGAAGGCACCCATCCGAGAAAATTGCACCGTCGCGCGCGTGATAGTACCATTCGAGATTTGCCACCAACAAAAAAATGGATCATAAACATGACACCCTGTAAGATGGCTCAGTTCCCCACTCGCGTCTTCAACTGAACCAGCCCTATTTGTATTTACCGGTACAACTCTGGAATGATTCTGAGCGACTAGTCTCAGTACGGGTCCGTTCGCAAGTTCACGAACAGCACAATTGACGACCTAGGAACAGGCGTACTGAGGTTGACCGTAAACAATATTTTCAGATTCTGGGGGCCGCGCCTCAGAAGTACTTGTTTAAATTTAAGCGATCCACAAGAATTGAATCTCAAAATGTGGTATACCTAAAAATTTAGACGTGGAAGATAAGTTGGAGAATCAAGAGACTTGAGCTTGAAGCTTGGAGTCCGAAAACAGGACCGTCGAAATCTATTTTTGCCCCAGAAATGCCCGACGCCAGGCCGAAGTTCGGCCATCACAATCCTCCTCATGATTTTGAATCCCTTCAACCCTTGGGTGAGGAGCAAAGGCAAAGCTACCCGAGGACCCAGAAGACTCGGATTTACTAGAACGCCTCGGTGCAATGTAACAAGCTTAAGTCGCCATTGCCATCACGTCGGCGGCCCCGCCAAGAAAACACTTCTCAAAGTTCATCATACTAGAACTACCGCACATATCATCACTCCTCCTAGTTATTTCAAGTGCACACCGGGGATGCACCTTTACCGCATTACCAAAGTCCGGAGCTCAACCTGCCAACAATGGCATTCACGCGAGGAAACGGTGCACCACTACTTGATAGCCTACTCCATATACTCCAGTCGGACACCGCAGATCATCTCAAGAATCTCCTGAACAATCGCAAGTATATCGAACGGTCAACCACTCCTGCGCTTCATAGCAAGCACCTGTTGGCTGGAGAAAGTTTTCAGAGACCTGACTCCACCCGCCCACGACGAAGCAAAAAAAAATGCCATTATGTCATTTCTCTATACTATACTCACCACGTATCGACCATCTCAGAGATCTCGTGCTTGGTCTCCGATGGATCTTGACTCGCTTTTATGTGACAATCTTGCAAGTCAAATATCCCGCCAATCTTTCCTTCAGGTACTAACAAAGGTTCTAGGCCGTCGCAGTCATATTTCACAGTTCAGGTTTGGGTCCCATGTTCGGTTATGGGGAACTGGTCCGCGCGTTCGAGGTTTCTGTAGGAGCACTCAAGATCGCAGTGGAGCTACGTCGTCAGTAGCTTCTATTGTGAATCGCGTCTAACAAAATAATCTAACTTCGTCTTTCAGGCGGGAAAAATCCACGTGTATCTCGCCGTTCGTCAGTCTCTTATCACTATTGTGAGTGATAAATCTATTCTGGTGTTGAGCGCTGAGAGGACATTGGGTATATCTCGCACACTGTTTATCACAGGGCGCACAATGATAGGGATCTCGACCTCGCATTGAGTTAATTATCCCTGCCACTCTGCGCCACTCGTCATGATTGTATGTTTGCAGGATACGGCGTCTTCGATCTGTTCTCTGCAAGCATGTAATCGCCATGAACGCACGACATTCGCACGGTTCCCTTCATCATTTTGATACGAGCCCACACCCGTTGTGCCTTCGGCACAGGAAGCAAACATGGCGGGGGCGCCTGCGGCGCCACCCGTTGGCACGCGAGATTGCCAAATAAGGGATTAGCCGAGGTAAGCGCAAACCATGTGGCTTTAGCGAAAGCCACGCGAGCTGGCGAGCCCGTTTCCCAGGGGTTGGCCCGTTATTCTTAGACGAGTCCACACCCGTTGTGCCTTCGGCACAGGAAGGCAGCGGAGTGCTACGCACTCCTTTGGAAGGTGCCTGCGGCACCTTCTGCTGTGCCTTTGGCACAGGAAGAAAGTGGAGTGCTTCGCACTCCTTTGCAAGGTGCCTTTGGCACCTCAACTTCTTATTCTTAATAGTCATAGCAGATTCTGAAATTTTCCCATCCTTCATTTCCCATTCTTCAGTTTTCCCGTTTTCCTGTTTTCCCATTCTCCAGTTTTCCCGTTCTTCAGTTTTCCCATTCCCCTGTTTTCCTGTTCTCCAGTTTTCCCGTTCTCCAGTTTTCCCGTTCTTCAGTTTTCCCATTCTCCAGTTTTCCCATTCTCCAGTGTTCCCATTCTTCAGTTTTCCCGTTCTTCAGTTTTCCCGTTCTCCAGTTTTCCCGTTCTCCAGTTTTCCCATTCTCCAGTTTTCCCGTTCTTCAGTTTTCCTGTTCTCCAGTTTTCCCATTTTTCCATTTTCCAGTTTTTCAGTTTTCCCATTCTCCAATTTTCCCATTTTCCTGTTCTTCACTTTTCCCATTCTCCGGTTTTCCCATTCTCCAGTTTTCCCGTTCTTCAGTTTTCCTGTTCTCCAGTTTTCCCATTTTTCCATTTTCCAGTTTTTCAGTTTTCCCATTCTCCAATTTTCCCATTTTCCTGTTCTTCACTTTTCCCATTCTCCAGTTTTCCCATTCTCCTGTCTCTCCCCTAATTCCCCTGTCTTCTCATTTCATTCATTCTCATTTTATGTATTTTTCCCACCAATTTTGATGTTGTTGGTCAATTTTTCATATTTATTGTCATCTACATAATTGTTGTTGCAGGATTGAGCCGTGGAAAAGTACTGCCGAAAGTGTGACCTGCGTGCATATGAAAGGGAGGACTACGCGAGAAAACCACGCGAGTTTCCAAATCGAGGTGTAAGCGAAGGTTAGCGAGGTTAGCGAAATACGCGACGCAAGCGAAAACCACATGGCGTTTGGCGAAACAACCGACATACGCGAAAACCACGCGAGCTAGCGAGCCACCCCCCCCCATCCTCCCTTTCTTTATAGATAGGAACTGCAGTTCCAACTTTTCACGACTATTGCTGGAGAAGTGGTTTGTATCCATCTTCCAATTGCAACTTTCTTCCCTCTTCCAAGCAGTTCTACTTGTAGTCGAATCATCCTCTCTGCACCACGTTAGAAGCAAGAATATTCCATCTCCACATGAGTATAGATATGGCCTGGATCATCATCCTTCCCCGAACTTCTGGTTCTCGTCGAGTGCCAACGGTAGGTGTTGCTCAATCTCGTTTTAAAAATTGCTCCCAATATGTTCTAGAACGATCGCCTGCGCACTCGGCATCGAGAACACCCAACACTGACAGTATACACAGTATTTCCAAGTCAGATCATCACGTTGTGAGTAAACCCGCTTCTTCAGAAACTAATCTTTCCGGCGGGAATGTATCTGAGCTCGACAAACTCCTTTCCAATCGAGCACGAGTTCTACCCAGCTGCTTCAAGATTACTGGCAGTCTGTCCGGCGTGCATAGTGCTAGGATCGAGTTTCAAAGGCGCCTTTCTTGACGCAGTCGTTGAGAATTGCCCCGTCATCAGAAATGTGAGTCGCTACCTTAAAATATGGTCGTTTGATGCAAGGGGAAATCCTTGTTCCCGTAAGGAATTCATGGGGACGGGTAGTGCTGACGACCGGCTGTGATGCTACACTTTGATCTCTGCTCTTCAGATGCCTAGCACCACTGTCTCAAAGATTCAGTGATTGATTCAATCTCGGTTCCAGATTGTGCGGAGATCGATGTTTTGAACTCAGTACACAGCTTGCGTTCTCTTGTGTCTGACATAGCAATCAGATATGCCCTAGGAGGCACTGTAACAGCGGGAACGAGTCTAGCATTGATGCAGAAAAGGAAAGTCTTCTTGATCATCTAAAAATAAGAAGGTCGCCGGTTATTAATTATTTTGAGCAGTGTGATGGTGGTGCTCTGTATGATCAGAGCAGTTCATGTGACCTCATGATTCCCAAGAGCTAGAGGAACACCTGTGGTGGATTCGGAGTGACGGGCATGCCGGAATTTGTTCGCAGGCTCGTCAATTAGATGTGTGCATCTGCTACCCAAAACCTTGACTTTCGAAGGTGTTTTTCTTGATAGAATCGAACTGTGCCCAGCTCAATTGGCACGTCATCGCATGGTGCAAAGGAATATTCATCAATGATCATGTCGAAGTGGACACTCGGCTGTTCCAACTTCCCAGCAGTCGTCGCTTAAGTCACTCTGATCCCTGCACATGACCAGTCTATTCTCTGCCATGCACAGCTTGTATTTGCTAGCGATGTTCTGCAATCTGTCTGCATTAGATTGATGACTACACGGTCACTAACATTGTAGTTGCATGTTGTCATCAATCAGGATTCTAATTCAAGGAACAGACATCCCGCGTGATCCCTATAAAAGAACTGGATTGTCGTGGTATATCTACACGAACGCCATCGGTTACCAAATCCGCCGATCCTAATATGACCTACTACGTCTCGAATAATCCCTCTTGGTGGCCATACATCTATTGGTGTTATATATTCAATTATTTTATAGGTTCGTGGTCAGCATGTCGCATGATATCATTGATATATCACTGTAGTTTCGTAGTTGCATCCTCTACAGCGGTGGTATACGACTGGGGTGAGTGAGATGTTACTTTCCCGAGGGGATCACTTATATTGATATATATTCAAGTCCTAACATTTGCACAAGAGGCAAGTAGTAGTAAATGCTATTACCGATGCAGCCGTCTCACCGATAATGCTTTTAACAGATCGAACTGGTCTGGGTGAGTAAAATCCCATTTTAGAACCGCAGCAGAATAATGCAGCCGATTCGGGGCAGAGGCGACGCTTGTCCTTCATGACTGTTCTCTATATTTGTGTACGTCATGTCATGAGCGCAGTCGATAAGTTGTGCTGACTCTACAACATGCTAGGTTCGCTACATTGGACTATTATATTCTATGTATGTTCGCAGCGCTAACTAGATGACACTGCACTGTGCTAATAAGCCATCTCTCATAACCAGCGTCTACATACTAGGTATGCGTCGAGTCAAATCTGATCGTTTTTTCTGACTTGTGGCATGTAGTGAATCTCCCAGTCTCAATGACAGATAAAGTGAGTATTCTGCACTGATGCTTACCATTCTCAGTCAACTACTAATTGCACTCATATACAGGGGTGAGTGATATTCTTGGCCAGCTTGTTTCTTCAACATAATGACTGCAACAGCTGTAAGTTCAATTGAAATGTTGAGTCCACCAATGTACATCAGTGACCGGGGGTTTCAGGCAACATCCTTTACTTCATGACAGTATGGACACCTGTTGTTACAAATGTCATGCTGGGGGGTGAGCTGCGATACTTTACTGATATTTGATTGATCAACTGAAATATCACGCAAGTCATAATGATGACTCGGATACATGCCATGTATCATGGATCCAAAAAGATGCTCGTATTTCTCATTGTAGTTTTGCTGGCTTGCACAATCGCCTCCGGAGTTATGACGGTAATGGGGGATATCAATGCTTCAGGAGGTAAGCTTTAATTACAGATGAAAGCTTTAAGCACATGAGACTCATGCGCGAATACCAGTGGAGATCGTCCTTTCTGGCAACAACATGTGTCTCAACCTCAACGACGCAGCCGGCTTACATCTGATTGACGAGATGTTCATACCCGGATTTGTATGGGAGATCCTTGCCTTGAGTCTTTCTGTCTGGATTGTCATAAAACACTTTCGTGAGCTGCGACAGTCACCCACAAGATCGACCATCAAAGACTGTTTCACGGTGTTGATAAGAAGTCATGTGTTGTACTTCGTAGGGTGAGCGCGGTGCTTTGGATGTTATTATCTTGCTCCATTAAAACTTCCCATGTGCTAGCTTTGCTGCGGTGTCTTTCTCCGACCTCGGCTTACTATCTCCAAACCTAACGGTGCGCCAATTTGTGACTAACACCTGCATCTCAGACCTAACCACTCATCATTTCCACAGGGATCATCTTCCGTGGGATCTGGCGTGTATTACGGCATTTTCCAGATTGTCCAGTTCGTGCAGATGTTTGTCCTGGGACCACGTCTCGTCCTTAGCACTCGAGATTATAACGCTAAGCTGGTGGCCAACTCTGACGAAGGAACTTGCATGACTACAATTGTTTACCAGGAGCGCCCACACGTGTCAACCAGCGTTGGTGTATAGTAGTGAAATGATCCAGGTGGTTATCGTTGAGCCACCAATGATGTGCAATGAGCATGTAAAGTTTTCATCGTAGTATACATTCATTTCGTTGTGGTATTGCTTCAATTTTGAAGCTTCGTCGTAGTATTTATGTTGTGATTTGGAGGGTTGATGGTCAAAATCAATGGAACATGGTTCGACGAGTCGTGAATCTGATGCTTTGGTATCAATTTGGTATTCAACATACATTTCCGGTGCACGTTACAATCCATCTTTCAGTGCATGCATGTCTTCGAGCACCAAAAGCTGATAACATCGCGTTCACCATCTTACGGGATCTCCTACGGGGAGATAGTAATGCGTCCAAGAAAAGTGTGACAGCACGGCAAGCATATCGGCTACTCTTCAGAAAGCTGTCTTCAACCTCCGCACAGATCCCTTCGCCAATGGGCAACTGTATGCTGTCCTTTCGAAACTTCGATGTCAGCGTGATGTTCAAACTATTTACCATAGCACCGAAGTAATACAGTTTGTCAATCTACAACTATTGAAGGCATCGTCCACAGGCGAATTTAAACAGAGTGAAATGTATATTAGACAACAGCAGAAGCTTCTTATTTCAACAGATGCCGATGGCTCTGCATACACATGAATTCCCTCAAACTTCACTCCTGGTTAGTGCTGCCGCGGTCCGGTCCAGAACCACGGTTCGAACCGGACTTTTGGTCCGGTTCTCCTTGGTCCGGTCCATGGTTCTCGCATCAGCCAGAACCGGACCGGAAAATGGTTCTTGGTTCTTGGTCATCCCGAACCGTTCCGTTTTGGTTCGGCATTCCCGAACCGTTCCGAACCGTGGCTTCGACACTTCGACATCATTTGCCTCGACGTCAAGCTGACCTTCGGGATTTGCGCTCGATCGTTCTCGATCACGCTCGATCGGTTGGTCAGGCTGCCTTTTAGCCTTTTTGAATGTAAGTACCAACTATTCAGACTGCATTTCCCACCCACTGACATATGTTTTACTATGTTGCAGCTATCTCTGTCTATACATCTTCCTCAATGGTTATGATTCTCCACCAGCTTTCCACATTGCCTGATCTCCTGGAATATCATTGTTCTTGGGTGCGCAGGTGTTATCTTCCTGTCCCATGTACAAAATGGGGTCCCAACGGTGAATCTGTGAGTTATCTCCCTCAACATGTCTCATGACTCGTGTGCACTGAATTCTGATGGCTCCCTCAAGGATGCCTCAGATATTGTATTTTACAATGATCCCGATGATCATGCACCATTGCCGCAGGTCCCACCAAAAAATGTCCCACCAAAAAACGCCTTCACCGCTCTGCTCCAATCTGGACGCACACCAGCGCTAACTGCGGCTGGTTCCCGACGTTCTACTCGCACATCAAGGCCCTCTGCTCGTGTTCAGGATGCTGACAATGCATCCTCAAGCACGAGGAAGCGCGCATTATCCAGCGCCACTGATCCTCCAGCACCGAAGAAAGCCACCGCCATGCGTTTTTTGTCACCTCTGGACACTGATGAAGAGGACAAGGACGAGGGCAATAACCCTTCTTCCCCCCCTACCCAAGAAGGGTCATTTTATGAAGAGTTTGTTCCGCACCCAGATGACAACGACGAAGCCACATCTAGGAACGGAGATGATGCCTCTCAGACGATGGTACATTTCTTACTCTACATTCATTGCTTCTTAACTGACGCTTGTGTTTAGGTCTCCAAAAGTGAACTTACAGCAGATCTCCGTACCATATTCACTCGCACCTCTGATGGGTGGGTCTGCAACTTGTGCAAGTAAGTTTTAAGTTTTTGCTCTATTTTTTTTAATTGTTTCTCACTTTGTGTAAGGGATGCTGGTGAACCTAGCCAAAAGCACACATTCCGTGGTGGCACCTCAACGTTGCGGACACATGTTGTTCGCAACAAGAAAACTCATTTCCAGGTATACAGACAATGGTGTGAGGCAGGGGGCATTATAATGCACCCTCGTGCAATCCCACCCGGCGAAGATCTTGTGGAGATGCAAATGACTCTCGATGCCAGCCTTGTCTCGAGGCCGCCTGCATTTACCAAGGATGGCCTACTGGAATACATCATGGAGCTCATCGTGACCGAAGATGAGGCCATCCAGCTCATAGACAAGCCATCATTTCGATGTTTGCTGCAGTATGCATGTCCATCTCTTACCGAAAAAGACATCCTGCATCGCATGAAGTTAACAGATACCATCAAGGCTCGAGCAACCTCTATCGTTCAAACTATCAAGGAACATCTGGCGGTATGTTTTTTTCTAATTATATTGTGACTAGTTCTTAAAACATTTTGGTAGCATGTTGACAGCTCAATTTACATGACATTTGACTCGTGGACATCAATTATTGGTGAACCGTTTTTTTCCATTACTGGGCACTATATTTGGAACCCTCCCGACAAGCTGCTACAGTGGGAGTTGAAAAATGAGCAGCTCGCTTTCAGCCGTGTCGAAGGCAACCACAGTGGCTACAACATTGGCTGGATACTTATTGAGACCATAGATAGGTTCAGCATTCGCAAGAAGGTGAGTTTTTTTAAAATGTTTCGCATTAGCATTAGACTAACTTTACTTGTATGTACAGGTTGGGTGGATGACATCAGATAACGCCTCAAACAATGACACCGCCATGAAAGAAGTGGCGAAGGTCATTGACAAGGACGGCACTCATTGGCTTCCGGGTTCTCGCCACATCCGATGTCAAGAACACATCCTCAATCTCGCTGCACGTCACTTTGTTGACGCAGTCACACCCACCCCTCAAGCAACATTACTCAAAAAGATCTGCGGTGCTATTGATAGTGGTGATGAGACTGACATTGACAGCTTGACTGAACAGCTCGCTACACTGGAGGATGATCCCGAGGCTATAACCGAGGATGGGTTTGATGTTGGGGACGCCGTTGGAAAGGCACTTGCTCTCATTGAACAGGTGAAGTCTTAGTTTTCGTCTTTGAGTTGTTTTCTGACGTGAAATTTAGATTCGCAAATCCCCACAAGCCCGCGCTTTCTTGAAGAAGTCCTGTGAGGAAGAGTGCATCCCCGTTCGCGAGATCTTGGCCTGGGTGAGAACGTGCTGGGCGTCTCTCTTCAAATGCCTGGAACGTTTCATGTCTCTTCATCCGGCCATCAACCACTTCACCCTGCTCACTGACGAGAGTCCCGAAGTCCTGACATTGTGCAACAAATCTTACAGCGACTTCAAGCTTGATCAGACTGACTGGAAGAAAATTCGGCTTGTGTGTAATGTCCTCAAGGTAGCTATTCTTTTTTGTTCGTCTACTTGTTTACTTACTTATGTTTAATAGGAACCCGCTGCTGCGCAACAATCATTCTCTTCAGCCGCACACCCAACAGCCTCCCAAACCATACCTACACTGGAGTGTCTCGCCGATACGTGGCAGACAATGGCCAACAGCGCAGAATATTCGCCGATCGCCGATGCAATTCAGAAAGGCCTCAAGAATGTGGGGAAGTACTATGAGAAAACTAACGACTCAGATATATACTTCGTCTGTCTGGGTGAGTACTTTTTTTTTCTTTCTCCTGCAGTGTATTTCTAATGTAATTACAGTTCTTGACCCCAACTACAAGTTGGCGTATGTCGAAAGTCGTTGGAGTGCTGCAAAGGTCACGAGCGGGAGGGTTCATCTTCAAGCCTTGGTAAGTTTTACTTCACTTAATATTCTGTTGGCTGATTGTTGTGTAGTTTAATAAATATTACGAAGCACCTCCGATGTTGCGCACCATGGAACACACTGCCGTGCCAACGAAAGTGTTGCAGGGTGTTCGGTACGGCCAATCTTGGATGCACGATGCTGTCACAGCACGTCAAGCAGCAGACAATCGCACCCGTGACCCGCTTCAAGAACTCTCATCATATCTCACTTCACCATTGGAAGAGACAGATAATATTGTGGCGTGGTGGGGGGTACGTTTTTCTTTGTATTATCACATTCTGAGCTCACTCTATTCATTAGCTACACTCACTTCAGTATCCAACACTATCTTGTATTGCGCGCGATTATCTACCAATTCAGGGCAGTGCGGTTCCCTCAGAACGTGCTTTCTCTAGCGGGGGGATCACATCAACACTTCGCCGCAATGCACTGGCCCCAGCTACATTCTCCGCACTCCAATTATTGAAGGCAGGTTACCGCAATGGTCATGTTTCAGCAGCTACAGAGGCAGAAGAGTTTGCGGCTATGTTAGACTAGCTACTCAATGTGTAGACTAGCTTTTTGTCAACATTTTTTTTGCGCTCACTATAGAAAAAAATTCGGTTCGGTTCGAGTTCGGACCAGAAAAAAACTGGACCGGACCGCAAAGAACAGTTCTCGATGGTCCGGTTCTGGGTTCGAAGATTTTGCAGAACTGGACCATGGTTCGGTTCTCGGTTCTTGTCCTGGACCCCCTGAACCGGACCGAACCGGACCACGGCAGCACTACTCCTGGTAGTACCTGTCCCACTCATTGATATTGACAAAGGTCGTAGATAGTTCAGACTCTCACAAGGTGAAGAGGCTTGGATTAGAAGATGAAGGGAGAATAACTGCGTATCATTAAGTATATGTATGTAGACGTAGACTATAGTAATGAATTATGCTCACCTCAGTCTTGGTTAGAAAGACTGATGGACAATAGTATCGTATGAAGGAGGATATTAAAGAATCGTTGAAACGGAGAATGAAACGTGAATGTGGATGAAACATGTATTGATAAGTGAATGTGTATGTAAAAGAAAGTATGTACGGTGAACACACATCGTGATACAGACTCCACAGTGTCTAACATCAATAATGTCATGCTAGTGGACTTCTCTGGACACATTCATTGCTATGTCGAAGGCAGAATAGAAGTCGTGATGCCAGGACACTATGAATGACCATCTGTAGCCTAGCACAGTACTTGGGTTCGAGATCAGCTAGCAGCCAGAATGCAGCCGGTGACGTACGTGTCAAACATATTACTATAGGCGCTCTGCAACCAAGAACAGAAAATGAGCGAGTCGCAAGATTTGACAGACCAGTATACGTACCGGAAGTGCAGCTTCGATGATAACATTGACGATTGTGATAGCTTTCCGAAATGCGTTACTCAATCATATCCACATCTCAAGAGCCAACTATTTCCACGCACTGAGGATGCATAAAATGTAAACCATGCCGTCGTGGTACAGGGTTACTACAATTCCGCTTCGAAAGTCTCGATAGTCATGAGCCATCTTATATACGGTAAGGATCAGTACCACTGCCAGGTTTTGGTTGCGGGTGAGTAGGCCAATAGAAACCCTTGGATAATCACTGACCGCTTTCAAACACTACCAAAAACATGTATATGACTGCAGCATTGCGTGTGCTCTGGAAGTAACAGGTTCCTAGAGGGGGCTCCTCTGATAGTCATGTTACATATTAGAACGGCTGTAGTTCGTGAACACTGATGAACTCGCCTCCTGGAATCAACATTTTAGGGCTGAGGTCTACTACAATGGCGGCAATAATTGCCAACTATGCAATAATCAAAATCTATGCTATTACTCCTGCTTTGCAGAACATGCACCACAGCATAAACCACTAACCCGATCAGCAGTCTTTTACTCTTTTGCCAGAATGCCCAGGTCCGAATAACCAATAAGGCTGACAAGGAAGTATGATCCGCTGTGCTCTCAACATGTATGTGGAACTCGCACCTTCCGCAGCAATGATACCTATGATATGAATGACTGACATTTACGTTGAGCTGAATGTAAAATGAACCGGCGCTGGTCACGTCGACTCACTATATCCTTCCACAGTAGAGGCACACTTTGCCCATGCAATCAGCTTATCGCAGAAACTGTCCGTTATCCAAGCTTACCTGATTGCTGGAGCGCAGTGCATCTAAGATAGACCCGTCAGAAACACACAAGAGAAGGAGCATCGGAGCGGGTCACTCGCCATATGCAGTCATTCCAACACTTGCGAAAGGCAGATATCGAGAAATGATGAAGATAACGCGAGTTACATCCCATGGTTTGAACCAGGTCCATTGTACCTGTGGGGAGTGGTCAGAACAACACACGCGGACAGACAGATATTTCCTCGACCTCTTCAGAAACAGTGATGAAATAATCAAATACCTGCAACGTCAAAAAGAGATATTGAGCTAGAAACATAAGTAATACTCACAAGGATTGCAAGACTGCCCACTAAGAAAACAATAGTCAATCCGCCGTTCAGTTTTTGGATGGTCTGTGGACACTCACAATTGGAGTACTATATCAACATCATGTAAACCTCGAGTTTATCAGAGTCAAGCCGACCTTTGCTCACCTTGACAGTCTGTAACTTCACGATATCTGAGACCGACAGGGAAGACATATCAGGGTGGGAGATTAGTATGCACTTTGTCTCCTGAAGGGAGCGATACCCCTGCGAGTGTTAGTACTGAAGTATGATGTTCTCAAATTGAAATTACCCCTAATTATTTTATTTAAGGCTCCAGACCGATACAACACAGCCAGAAGCTAAAGGTGGTCAACACATCAGAGGTCATTGTACCCAGTAAGTACTGTACCAGCGACGCGAGTGACATCGCGATGATACTATATACTATAGTACGTCACTGGTTTATGCGTCAAGGGTGTAGACGCTGTCTGTCTTCCACCATCGAAAATATAAGGCCTGTACAGCAAGACTCAATCATTGCTTGATGACAGTGATTTTATGGCGACTACTAGTATGCGCCCATTGCCCAAAACCCCGACTCCGCTTTGGGGACAACAATTACTCAGCCATTGACTATCGGCATTCAAGCAATATACAGGATATAGTAGCATACCAACAATTGTGTTGCTAAGTACGTAGATTATCGTAGTGCAACTGCTGATCATCTGCGGAAGAAACCAGACAATGGGCGAAAACCACTTTCAAACACAAGATGACATCCAGAACCATGGCGGAAAGCCAAATAGAAGCCAACGCACGAACATGATGAAAAATATGTTGCCTCAGAAGGCATTCGGAACCAGCATCAAAGCAACGAATGAATAAGAACCTCAAGGGTAGCACAGGTTGGCACCAAACTAAATAGAAAGCCAACGCACAAACATGATGAATAAGGGATCAAAACTGTTACCTTAGGTGGCCTTGCTCTGCCCCGCACCTCTCTTCGCAGGCGACGCCTATCCTGCGGGTCCATCGGCTTTTCACTTCCCTTTGGGCTCCACGGTCATAGTAGTGGATTTCACGAAGAGGCCCTTGGCAGCACCCATGAGAGGGAGCAGCTTCATGGACTTCAATCATGTCTGGTATGTGACGTGGTTAGGCCCTTCTCATCGATTCCATTATATACGGACCCCCAGCATGTGTGTCTCACGCAAGTCATGTCTATCTTTCAGCTCATGTCTTGGAGCACCAAAAATTGATAACATCATGTTCACCATCTTACAGGATTGCCCATGGAGAGAGGCAATGCATCCGAGAGAAAGGTGACAGCACGGCGAGCATATTGGCTAGCCCAGTGTTTCAAGTCGACAATGTAAGTACGTCTGCATAAGTTTCATATGAATGAGTTGTTGTATGAGGAAAGTTGGCTTGTAGTCTTCCGTAGTTGGACCTTGATAGAATGAAGATAGTTGCTCCTTCTATTTAGTGGCGGGTGAAGGCGTTCGACCGGAATGTGACATCAAGCTTCAAGATGCGACAAGACACGTGATAGTGCACGGTACAAACTCTGCATGAACGACTAGAAGGAAAATCGGCATGGGGCTTGATTCCATTGATGAGGAGAACCACAAGTGAGAACTCGAGGCGCAGAGCCACGGAGACAGCCGGCAAATCAAGCCGAGGGCAATTTTTGCGTTCGACAAAGCCCTCCTCCACTAACGTGGGAATCGGGGACCCACTTTGCCCCGTACTATATTACTCAGGCGGCTCGTGTGCAGAAGTTCCCACTGGATGTACAGCTTTTCCTCCGTGCGCTGACCTCATAGTACTCTCGGAGCCTGTCTTTCTCTGCTTTTACCACCCCATTCGTTATTGACATGGAGACAGCATCCGATGCATTATCTTGGGACAGCACACCCTCAATGCCCCCGTCTGCGGTGTGAGCAGCAAAGGATATCACGTTCGGGAGTGTGCGTTTCTAAAGTTGATTGAATTCCCTCGAGCCACAAGAATGACAATCAGTTCCTGTGACACAGATCACAGGCATGGTCTCCAAAGTCTTCGAGCATCCATTCAACTTGACGAAAGTGCGATTACAATCTCAAGTTAAGGTTCAACTCAGACTGAACTGCTGAATTTTAAGGACGAGACTGTGGAACATGTGGCAAGAAGTTCAACTAACCAGTTCTGGTATTGGTGTCAAGGAAACCAAGATTTCCAAGATCGAACTCTCCAGGGCTGCGGTCAGCATAGCTTATGCCGTGGTTAATAGTTGTAAGCTTCTATTTGAATTTGACCAGGCTGTGTTTGTGATTGTTTGAATGCAGTACAGGCTGATTGGGACATCCACTGTTTTGCAGACAAAGCTAAGGTGTCCCCAAACCCGCTGAATTCTGACAGCCAACAAAGGGAGAAACTTGCAAAATATTTCAAGACTCCTTCTTTTGGCCACATCTAGGAGCCAACCACATTTATTGACAAGCATGGAAGGATACTTGCTTGGCATTTGCCAGAGATCTTGGTGCCTGATTGAATGGTATGTCAACTCTCTGATATAAGTTCAAAGACCTTGGTAATCAGATATATTCAGAAACATATCAATAGCTCCATCAAATCCCTTCGACCCGTCCTAGACAAGTCTTTGCCCAAGGCAACTGCAGAGGAAAAGTACCCTTGGCGTTCACAGAGATTTGTCATACCTTTGGGGGGGGGGGGGAGAGAGTTCAGAGCAGGATGGGTGACTTTATGCCCAGGCAGATTTATGCAATGCCAACAGGTAAGTTTGTCTATCTTGCCTCTTAGGGTATAAAACTAACTTAATTGAGCTAGCATCTTCAAGATCGTTTGTACCAATCAACCTCCCTTTCGTCAGCTCTAGTTTGTGATTGGTTGGCCACAATGACTGTCTCCGAACAATTCTGGACAGCCATTACCAACATTATTTCACCAGATCAGTATCTTGCCAGTGTGAAATCTGTGTCTACACTAAAGGATATGGTTCATACCCCAAATCTGGTTGTTTGGCCCTCTACATTTTCTGGAATTGAGGTAATTGTCAATAGAGAGATGCCCCACCATCGCAATCCGGGTGCATCGCCATCAGTCTATGACCTTCTGGTTAGCTTGGGGCAAGATCACCAGGCCGTACTAGATCTCCCAGACCTGGGTGCTCAACTAGGATATCCCCCTGGGACTATGGTATATATTGCAGGAAAGGTGCTAGAGCATGGCATCCCAAGATGGGGTGATGGGGAGAGGATCGTGATTGCCCACTTTGTCAAGGATAACGTGCATGACAAGCAGGGCATTCCAAGAACGAGCTTGCCGATGGAGCAAGATTTTCTTATCCGAGTGGGGGCTGGTAGAGATTGCACACCTGTTATGAAGGTGAGAAGGAATGGTGGGGTGGGAGGGATCGTGCCCAGGCAGTGTCATGCACCAAACATGTTTGGTAGTGAGAACATGGCTTTTTATGAAGAACACATATCACTCCTTATGTTCCTCTTCTTTCAATTCCCTTCTTCTCCCTTAATTTTGTGATTTTCAAGCGATTTTCAACAGTATTACGGCATTCCGCATTATTACGGCATACTGCATTCAACAAGGTCAATTCACTTCCCCCTCATTCCCACACTTCCAATGCTCTCCCATCTTCAACCATCATGCTCTCAGACGACCTCAATGTTCAGCCAGACCTTGCCATGTTGCACAAACACTTCAAAACTGCACCCTTATTCGTCTTGATTTTATCCCTTTACCATTTCCCCTGGCAATCCTCTTCAGCGACTTATATTTGTCAAACCATTCCAGTCATTACCCACTCACTTCCTCACCACCACAACCATGGACGCACACACCATTCCATTCCATCCTCACCACTCATCCAGTCAATCTATCACCATGCGGATGCACATGATCAACCCCTTATTGTGGGGAATGGTCTTACAGACTGTATATATCCCATGATCACTGCATGTTGACTTCTGCACCAACAACCACATGCCATCCCTAGAGTGTTGGAGCATTAGAGCATTGGAACATTTGATCATCAGAGCATTGGAGCATCATACACCTCTACCATCATCCTACACAGCCGCACTGCACAGCCACATTGCACAGCCACATCAGATGAGTCGCTCATTGCACTGCCGCAATGCACAGCCACCGCTTAGTCAAAAATGCTTATGTCATCAAGGCGCAGCCACCGCACAGCACTTAGTCATGCCTATAGAGCGCTTGGTAATGCCACAGAGGAAGAGTAAGCATCATTGGTCATGCAGTCCTGGTTTGTCATGGTTTTTCCCCTTGATTCATAATCCCCTTCCTATATGACTCATTTCTCATCACACACACACACTCCTTCTTACTCATCGTTTTTATATTGTCTTACTCATATGCCTGGAGTGCTGCTTTGCATGTGCAAGTATATACAGATTCTGAACAGTATATAAACCCCTGTACTTTAGCTAGAAAAATAACTACATGAGTTCACAGTCCACATTTCAGTCTAGTCTTTGAAGCCTCAGATAGGCTTCGCGTTTTTCAAGTCTTCAGTTGTCGTCATCGTCTTTGACATTGTTCACCTGGAACTTTGTCACTGTCTTACATCTCGTCAAGCTCAGCACTATTCTGTTCAGCTGCCACGTGTGCAGTTGATCTATGCTTTCTTCGTCCTCCAACATGGCTAGGTCATCGCAGACTTAGTTGTGCTCATCATTCACCACCTTCCACACACCCAAACCCTTCAACTCTCAAAGTGTTTGGCGCACTATCAGGATCAGGCCACCCAAATTGAACAACTACTGTACCTAGCGCTTCTAAGCACAGGGACCGCTGAGCAGTAGCGTTGTTTTGGTTTTGTTGTTTTTGTTGAGGTTTTCAGCAGGCCAACAATGAAGATCGACAGCAGTAAGTAGAGTTAATTAATATACCAAGAGGAGATATGGCTAGATGTGTTGAGATGGCAGTAAGTAGAGTTAATTAATATATCAAGAGGAGATATGGCTAGATGTGTCAAGATAATTTTTCCATCACTTTGCTTGCCTGTAGTACTTCTGAATTCTCATTCTCAAATGTCTAGCCAGAAAAAAAACACATCTCAAGGCTGTTTCATATTCTTTCAAAGGCAGAGGTACATAGCTTATCACAACAAAAAGACCTGGATGTTGACTATATGTCCTACAAACCTACAACAGGCAAGAGGGGAAAATGAGCATGGCTCCAAGTTCAAGCCGATCCACTGTATGAAACATCAGGGGGACATTCCTCCTCTTCTAGCCCAAAAAAATGGATGAAAGAGGCTCCAATGGAATTTCCAGATTCTGGGACTTATGATGCGTATCGGGAAACATTCGGAGACTTTGTTCTAGAAGCAGAGGCTACTCAGCATGCAAGAAAAACCAAGGTACGACTCACATTCTTAAGTTGCTGATAACTCTCTTCTCATACTACATGATATAGACACAAAACAGTTTTATAGCAGACTATCTTGCATATCAAGATCTGTATCTAGACATCATCCTGGAATCCGAACAATTTGTGTGTGAAGGCATGTGTGAGTCTTGCCAAGATGCTGAGGCCACATTCAGCTGTGTGACTTGCACTGGGGACCATGGCTGGTGCCGCCCTTGCATGATCAAGTCACATCAGTCGCTACCTTTTCACAAAATCCAATTGTGGATTGGCAAGTGCTTCAAGGATGTCACTCTTGCCGACCTGGGCTTTGTGTGGTACTTGGGCCATGGGGGCGAGCCTTGCCCTCGGTATGGAGCTTCACTACTTTATGATGGTGACATCAAAGCTTTGCCACATGATACCAGCTCTGTCACTATCGTGCATTCTTCCGGGGTGTTCATTCATAATGTGGCATGGTGTCATTGCCAGAGCTCTGTTCCCATACAGCACCTACAGCTCCTTAGAGCAGGACTATTCCCTGCCAGCTCCACCTGGCCCAAGACTGCTTTCACCTTTGAGGTCCTGGATCATTTTCTCATTGATTCCTTGGAATGAAAGACTTCTGCAAGGAGCTTCTTTGAGAAACTCACAAGGCTGACTAATAATGCATTTCCGGATACTGTCCCAGTGAGTACAGGTACACTTTAACCAGGAGATTTCTCTAAATACCTGTCTGTGTTAACAGGACCGGTGTTGTGAACATCCTACCTGCAGCCTTGCAAAGCATCATTTTCCCATGCTAGCCAATACCTACACTCACAGTCTGAAGTCATTCCGAAGAAGCTGCAAACAGTTCCGGATAGTTGCGGTCAGATACGCACCTTTGCGTGTCGTTGCGGTGGCTCTGCATACTGGGTTATGATCCGCATCACTTCGCATAACCATACCGGTCCCTCGCATCGTCCTCCCATGTCCTGTCCATGTCCATCCAACCCCACTGGTGCATTATTAGTCTTTCCTTGTCACCCATTGATCGTTTGCAGCCTCATTTACATACTTTTCCCATACATGAGGCAGACTTAGCGCTATTACATGTTACATCATTCAGGCTCGCTTGTACATATGTGGTCGCCTATATCGTCCCGGATTCGTACACATTTACTTATATACGGACTCAGGACTCGTATCTCAGCACTTTTCTACATTCCCTTCCTCTGAGTTGGTGTTGCAGGAGTCACTGGCCTTAGTTACTATGCTCTAATCCTTGTGCAATTTGATTGCTGTTCTCATCATCACGCACAAGCTCCGCATTAAAGCATTCGACTACCGCTAGTTTATACCTAGGAACCTCGTCGCAAATCCCGGAGTAGTTCCCGGCGCTGTCGATCTTCGTTGCTGATCAGTTGTAAACCACAACAAAACAACTAACCTAGCAACACTACTGCTCAGTGGTCCTTATGCTGAGAAGCACTGGGTACAGTAGTTGTTCAGTTGGGTGGCCTGACCCTTGGTAGTGCACCACACACTTCAAGTGTGAGGGGTTTAGCTTGGAGGATAGATAATAGATGAGCACAACTAAGTCTGGGATGACCTAGCTGTGTTGGAGGACGAAGAAAGAATAAGCAGAGATCAAGATGGACTGGACTGAATGAATAGCAGTGGGACAGTGTTCCAGGTGAACAAGGTCCAAGAAGAGTGAAGGATGAAAAATGCGAAGCCAACTGAGGCTTCAGAGAGAACTGAACATGAAATGGTGAACTGGATGAGTTTTTTTTTCTGTAGCTAAAGTACAGGGTTTATATAGAGTATAGTACCTGCGTACATCTGTGTATGCAAAGCAACACTCCAGGCAATGAGTAGGGCAACGAAGAGGACAATGAAAGGGGGGAATGGAATGAATGTGCTGCGTTTCAGGGGTAATGACTGAGCAATTTCGAAAAATAGAACAAATCCTATGCAGAATGAGTCATAAAATGGAGAATGAGTCATAAGGACAAAGAATGAGTCAGAGAATGAAAAAGCGATGATAAAGCAGGGCTGTGACCATTACAAACCATGACTCATGACCTGAGTCATCATGACCAATTGCTATGCAAGCATGACAAAGTGCTGTGCGGTGATGATGCAAGAGCTGTGACACAGCAATGACGCAGCATATGGGCAGTGGAGAATGGAATGGAGTGATGATGCTATGATGCCATGATGGTGTGATGATACGAATGCTCTGCTGCAGAGATGTCATGTGGTTGTTGGTGCAGAATGTCAACATGCAGGGATCATGGGATATACACAGTCTGTAAGACGCTTCCCCAACATGATAAAGGGATTGGTCATCTGCATAGGGACTTGGTTGTTTGCAATCTCTGGTGAGCATTAGGATGGAATGGCATGGTGTCCACAGTGATCATGGAGGTGAGGTGCGAGTGGATAATGGTTTGAATGGTTCGACGAATATAAGCCGCTGAAGAGGATTGGAAATGGTAGGGTGATGAGGACAGGATGAATAAAGACGCGGTTTTTGACATATTGGTGCAATTTTGCATGGTCTGGCTGATGCTGAGGTTGTCTGAGAGTGTAGTGGGTGAAGATGGGAGAGCGTTGGAAGCATGTGAATGGGGGAAAGGTGAATAAACCTCGTTGAATGCAAAATGCCGTAAAAATGCGGGATGCCGTAATACTGTTGAAAATCGCTGAAAAATCGAAAAATTAAAGGAAAGGAAGGGAAACAAATGAAAAGGTGAGTAAGGAATGATATGGGAAATGAAGATATAAATAAAAAAAACCATGTTCTCGCTACCAAACATGTTTGGTGCGTGACAGCGCACTTCACATTCGCATTCCGCATACCCGGTACCCATACCCGTTCCACCCATCATACCCGTCACTCGATACCTGGTACCTGGATTCGCATACCTGGCCTCCACTTAGTTATATCCGCACTCTTTTACTCCACACCTGCACCGCACTCACTTCGCATCCACATCGCGTCTTCTCACATCTTCACATCTCCAACAGTGGTCATCGTATAGATCTCACACCCAACCGCATTTAGTCCCTTCACTCTTACTACAGGAGGAACTGCTCTCAGAGCTATCCCTTTGGGTCGACTACTAATTTCGCACCAACCAGGATCAACGCACTATCACTATAGCGAGTTTCAATGATTTCTCCCACACCGGTATTGAGAACTGATGAGAGTATCCCGTCTGTGGCGCAACTTAAAGAACCAAAAATGGTTTGGATTTGGCCACAATGTGGAATCGGGTCCAGGCCCAGGAGATCTTGCTCTCTTCTGCCCTTTGTGTCCACAGCCAGGAATCAATATGCCTTTGCTTTGGGAACAGAAGTATGAAAGGCAAGTTGCTTATTATTCAAAACTCTGCTACCCAAAGCTGGCCAGGCCCAAGGCTGCATCATGTAGACCACATGTTGGCCAAGAGTTCCTTCAGGCCTAATTGAGATTAAACTCGGCTGGCTTGTTTTCAGGTGGCTTGTTATGAAGAGATTGGTGGTAGATGGGAACTTTACTGCTCAGCACATGAACATGCAGGAACCTGAACAAGACATCTTCCTTTTGGATGGTTCAGGTTATATGGTGATGAACTCAGAATATCAGGCTCACTTGGCCTCAGCTACTGAAAGTAAAGAGGCGAGTCACACAGTTTATTGTCCTGTTTCAGTGGTGTCTTAAATGTCTCAGAAGAGGTCCACATGTAGCAACCATCGAGCAGTCAATGTAGCTAATGCAAACCAAAGCAATCTTCAAGCTACTGGTGTGGGTGCTACAGCTTGTGCCTGTCATGGATGTTTTGTTCCCCACTCTGTAGTAGATTTTCAGAAGGGCAAACAGCAAGTCTCCTTTAATTTATTATGTGATGGCCCGACGTGCTGACGAAATCAAGTCAAGGCACATGAATGTAGATTACTTGATATGCAATGCTATCAGCCAAGTGGCCAACTCTGTTGACAACTCGCTCATAATTTATGATGTGGGGTGTCAGTGGAGCCTTCACTTTGGAGAATGTGTTGACAACTGCCCTGGTTTGACACTCCCTGACAATACAGAGATTGTAGCTGCAGTGGGGAAATTTCATCTCAGTGCTCATAAGCTAGCTTGTTTTTCTAGATACAGCCTAAACTTCATCTTAGGCACTGCCCAAGTTGATGGAGAAATTCTGGAGACACTCTGGGCTCCCTTTAACAAGATATCCCCAACTGCCCGTTCTATGAGCCAAGCCCACTGACAAGAAATCCTTGATGACCATATGCGTAATTCCAACTGGAAAAAACTTGTAGGGATTGGTGAGTGCTAAATTTGAAATAAATAAGACTTTGATTAAATATTTTCAGTTAAGACCCTGTTACAAAAGCACAAACACGCTGTCACACACCAAACGTGTTTGGTAGCGAGAACATGGCTTTTTATGAAGAACACATATCACTCCTTATGTTCCTCTTCTTTCAATTCCCTTCTTCTCCCTTAATTTTGTGATTTTCAAGCGATTTTCAACAGTATTACAGCATTCCGCATTATTACGGCATACTGCATTCAACAAGGTCAATTCACTTCCCCCTCATTCCCACACTTTCAACACTCTCCCATCTTCAACCATCACGCTCTCAGACGAACCTCAATGTTCAGCCAGACCTTGCCATGTTGCACAAATGCTTCAAAACCGCACCCTTATTCATCTTGATTTTATCCCCTTACCATTTCCCCTGGCAATCCTCTTCAGCGGCTTATATTCGTCAAACCATTCCAGTCATTATCCACTCACTTCCTCACCACCACAACCATGGACACACACACCATTCCATTCCATCCTCACCACTCATCCAAGTCAATCTATCACCATGCAGATGCAGATGATCAACCCCTTATTGTGCTGGGGAATGGTCTTACAGACTGTATATATCCCATGATTCGCTGCATGTCGACTTCTGCACCAACAACCACATGCCATCCCTAGAGTGTTGGAGCATTGGAGCATTGGAACATTTGATCATCAGAGCATCTGGAGCGTCATACACCTCTACCATCATCCTACACAGCCACCGCTTGGTCAAAAAGCTTATGTCATCATGGCGCAGCCACCGCACAGCACTTAGTCATGCCTATAGAGCGCTTGGTAATGCCACAGAGGAAGAGTAAGCATCATTGGTCATGCAGTCCTGGTTTGTCATGGTTTTTCCCCTTGATTCATAATCCCCTTCCTATATGACTCATTTCTCATCACACACACACACTCCTTCTTACTCATCGTTTTTATATTGTCTTACTCATATGCCTGGAGTGCTGCTTTGCATGTGCAAGTATATACAGATTCTGAACAGTATATAAACCCCTGTACTTTAGCTAGAAAAATAACTACATGAGTTCACAGTCCACATTTCAGTCTAGTCTTTGAAGCCTCAGATAGGCTTCGCGTTTTTCAAGTCTTCAGTTGTCGTCATCGTCTTTGACATTGTTCACCTGGAACTTTGTCACTGTCTTACATCTCGTCAAGCTCAGCACTATTCATGTTCAGCTGCCACGTGTGCAGTTGGATCTACAGCTTTCTTCACCCTCCAACACAGGCTAGGTCATCGCAGACTTAGTTGTGCTCATCATTCACCACCTTCCACACACCCAAACCCTTCAACACTCGAAGTGTTTGGCGCACTATCAGGATCAGGCCACCCAAATTGAACAACTACTGTACCTAGCGCTTCTAAGCACAGGGACCGCTGAGCAGTAGCGTTGTTTTGGTTTTGTTGTTTTTGTTGAGGTTTTCAGCAGGCCAACAATGAAGATCGACAATGCTTATAAGGGCATTGATGACACCAAGGTCCCTTTTGAAGAGCTTATGAGATCATTGGACGTCAACAAAGTCAGCTTGTGGGAAAGTGACCAGAAATGAGCAACCGAACAGCAAGGGGAGCATCTTGACATATACAATCTAAAAATGGATAAAGGTGAGCCCTTCTACTTGCTTCTCTTTGCTGTACATTCTGATGGGTGATCGGAAGCACCAACCATGGCAGAAATACATCTTAAATTAACTGAATCCAAATATGCAGATACTGGCAAAGTGGGATCAGTATCCTGGCTTATTGAGGGAATCAACTTGGAGGATGCACAGTGCATCATTTTATCACCTTTAGGGTCAGAGTGTGTTTCAATTCCTCCATAGGGATGCATTGAGGGTAGATATCCAGCAGCTTCCAAGAGATGCGTCTGCTACTCAGAAGGCTGTGGTTGCCAAGAAGCGATAAAAATTAGCTGCATGGATCTCAAAATATCATGAAAGAACTGATGCCATGACCCAGGGTATTGAAGTCAACTCGGGTACAGTGCCCCTGGATGACATCAGATTTTGCACTGCAGATGTCAAGGAGTTAGGGCCAGAAGCTATAGATCTGGAATTTTCCTCAGAGGAGATTGGTGAGGAAGTTCCTGCAGAAGTGATGGGTATTTGGATGCCATCATCCATGCCTCACAAAGATGCTCTAGCCCTTGGGTTGGGTGCTCTAGCAGCCAAAGAACTCCAGTTATGGCAGGGTCAGTCAAATGATTGCCTAGAAAGGTTACAGCAGGCTCTTGGTCACAAAGCAATCATTTACCGCCAACACTTCCGAAGTGCGGATTCCACATGGGCAGGCACAAGGTCGAAGCAAGAGGCCTTGCAGTGTCAGATAAAAATAGATAAGTGTGTTTGAGGCTATCAAAGGGCAAGGGATGCAATGCAGGGGCTGGGAGTAGACAAAGAAACTCTCACTAATGTTTATCAAGAAATTCAGCCAAACCAGCTCACTGTGAATCAGGAAGTGACCGAGGAGAACAGACATGGGCAGGGATCAGACAGACTGGCTTGGTTTTGGAGGTTCAACACCGGTGGGAATACTCATGAAGATCCCTGGATGGATGAATGTAGGTGATACTTAATATTTCATTCGTCTTCTCACCATAAGTATTAGTCTACAGGGTCAATTGGTTAAAAGCCAAGGCTAGGTGGCAAAGGTGGGAGGAGGAATTGAGTTTGGTACAACATGAGATGGGTTGGACGGTTAGCTGGTTTCAACATAAGAAGGATGAATGGGATAGAAGATATCACCAAGCAACAAACCCTGGCTATCAAGCATATGCACAGTGACAGGTGCTCTTGTGGGAAAAGTTTGAATTGGATGCCCAGAATGCATTCAAGGACAAAATGATTATAGTCAATTAACTCTACAATTATCTTTATATAGATAGCCCTGTGTAAATTGATAGGAGTCTCACCAAAGTATATGGCCAGGACAGAATGAAGCTACTGTACATATGGTTCGGCTGGCCTGGTTGTCCTGACCGCATAATTGGCCAGACCACATTATACCTATTGTGCATATGGATCGGCCAGCCAGGTTTGCCTCACTACATGATCAGCCAGACCCGAATATACCTGTTGTGCATATGAGTTGGCCAGCTTAATTGGCCGGACTGCTGGATCAGCCAGACCAAAACATAGCTTTCGCACAGAGTGACCGGCCAGCCTGTTTGGCCTCACTAAACCATCAGCCAGACCACTACTTACCTATTGTACATATTGGTCAGCCACTGTCATGCATGGTATGCAGTTCATACCATGACATGTGTGCTATACAAAAGATAAGGAAGGTATAATGAACTGTACTCTACCATATCACCAAGTGATTCTATCATTTTCTATTGATTCATTGGTCTGTTTTTCTGAAAGTCTCATTTCCTGTGTCAGACTCGGGAATTTCGATGTTTTTCTATTTTGTCATGTGATCTTCTTTTTCTTTCCATTTTGTCATGTGATCTTTTCTTCTTCTTGACTTATTCATTGGATTTTCTCATTAGCTGACTGATCATGTTTGTAATCATGTCATGTGACTGGGAAATAAGGTGATTTGTAAGGATTCAACCTGACTCATCATGCTTTGTCATTGATCTGTCATGCTTTGTAAGACTTGCAACTGTATTTATAATCTTCTTAGTAACCAGGATGACTCAGCTCACCGAAAGGCTTGGTTTGTAAGCACAACCTTACCAATCCATGAGATGACTCATACCTTTGATTCATTATGCTTTGTAAGATAACACTGTATTTATAATGTACTTAGTAAACAAGCTGACTCAGCACACCAAATGGTAGGGTTTGTAAGCACATTCTTACCAATCCATGTGATGAATCATGCTTAGTAATCTGACCTCCCAAAAGGTATAAAAGGAGCTCATTTTACACCCATGAAATATAACTTCCCACTTTATCCCTAACACTGAAATAAAAGTGAGCTTAGGTAATACAAGTGCAGGCCCATTGGTTGCCTTGAAGTAAGTCACAGTCACAGTCACAAGTAACTTCCACTCTAAACCTATCCCCATTAACTAAGGGTGAAATTAGGTAAGAAATAGTGAGAGTAACAGGCCATTTGAGTTGCCTGGAAGTAACACAATCACAGTCACAGTCACAGTCACATTTGTTTATATTTGTTGTATAGTGCCTTACAGGGGTTGATTATATAACACTTCTTTATCATTATCTGAACTAAGCATTACACATTCATGAACCTGCTCTCTTCCAAGCAGAGAGACATGAACCAGGAGAACACGACAAAGTTGAAACAGACTTTCATAGGTTGAGACACGACCTACTAGGGTGAAACATACCTATCCATTATTTTTCCTATACGAGAGGAACCAGACACATTTGACACAGTTTCTTTCAACAAGAAGGTAACTTGATTACTATTTAACCACCCACAAACATCACATTATCTACTGAGAATAGAAAATCCGTAGACCATGAACTTAAGGAGCTGGCAACTTTTCGTCTTATCAAAGTGTAGTTGTGATTGTCACTGCATTTTACACTGTTCTGTATAAGACCCTCAAGTAACAAGACACCGCCTGGGTTGACTTGCACTGACATACATATACAGTGGCTCAAAAAACTGTCCACATGTTTGCGCTATTTTGACTGTTTACATCATTGTACAAGAATGGATAGGTATTCCCAGGACATCCTGCCATGGCCTGGGAGTACTACATCAGGGCTTCAAAATGAGCCCTTACCCGTGGGAATTGGTGGTCATATGGTGGCACTATGAGGTTTGCAAAATGATGACTCATGTGGACAGTTTTTTGAGGCTAGATTGAAACTATATAAATTAATGGTTATGACACCATAAAGTCATACCATTATTAAATAAATTATAATGTGGTGTCATTATGGCATTATTAAACCTATCTCTCACTATATAATGAAGGGAGTCTCATGTATGATAGTCATAATCACCATGAAAGCCATCTCCTCTGCTCAAAGGGATAACATCCTCTCTCTCTCTACTGCTGGCCTCTCTGCTTGTCAAATAGCATCTAGAACTGGTGTATGCAAGTCTACTGTGGCCAAGCTCACCAAAGAATGTCACCCAGACAAAGAAAACTCTAGTGGAGGTCGTCCATCCAAACTCACCTCTACTGATAGGAGGGCCATTATTCAGCATATTACTACAGGAAAGGCTGACAATGCTGTCCAAGTCACTCATCACATCAATTCCATCATCACTACCCCTGTATCTTCACAAACTGTGAGAAATGTTCTCAAGGCAGCCAACCTCAAGGCTGTAACAAAGAAGAAGAAGCCTCTCCTTTCTATCAGTCATAGAAAAAGAAGACTGGACTTTGCCCTGGCCCATCAAAACTGGACTGTAGAGGACTGGAAGCGTGTCATATGGTCAGATGAGACTAAAATCAACAGGATTGGGTCAGATGGAAAGGTATATGTGTGGAAAAAGAAGGGGGGGCCTCTAACAGACAGAGAGATTAATGGGACACTCAAGTTTGGAGGAGGTTCTCTGATGGTATGGGGGTGTATGGGGTGGAATGGTGTAGGAATGCTTGCAGAGGTTGAGGGGAGGATGGATGCTGAGCAGTATGTGGACATTCTCAACCACCACTTGCTGCCTAGCATGGCAGAATCAGGAATTGATGAAGAAGATATCATTTTCCAACAGGATAATGATCCCAAGCATACATCCAGGAGAGCCAGAGAATGGTTTGAAGAACATAATATTCATCTCCTTGACTGGCCAGCACAGTCCCCTGATGTCAATGTCATTGAACACCTCTGGGGAATACTCAAAAAGAAGCTTATAGCCTATGAACACCCCCCTAAAGGAGTATGGGAGTTATGGGAGAGAGTGGTGGTAGAGTGGGGACAGATTACAGCAGAGGACTGTCAGAAGTTGATTGAAAGTATGCCTAGAAGGATAGAGGCAGTAATCAAGGCCAAGGGAGGCCACACAAAGTACTAGAATACCTGATTTCCTATGTAAAATATCTGAGTCAAAAAACTGTCCACATGAGTCATCGTTTTGCAAACCACATAGTGCCACCATATGACCACCAATTCCCACGGGTAAGGGCTCATTTTGAAGCCCTGATGTAGTACTCCCAGGCCATGGCAGGATGTCCCGGGAATACCTATCCATTCTTGTACAATGATGTAAACAGTCAACATAGCGCAAACATGCGGACAGTTTTTTGAGCCACTGTAGGTTGGCTGTGTGGCCTCAATGTGGTATCAGCCAGGACATTGGTTAGTCACTATCTCACTGTGTAAGGGGTGGTTCTGCTGGCCAGTCCACCATCACAAGGATGACATACTGATGCACTGACTACTCATCTCCCTGATTATATAGATACTGGCCAGTTGCACGGCCATGTCCCTTATTATATAGATACTGGCCAGTACTGGCCCTATGGGATCGGCTGGTGTGGGTAACAACTCTGCAGTAGGCTTGCAGATATGTTGGGTCAGTGCTATGTCTAGCTGCTATGTCTAAGGAGTAGACATGTTTGACCCTAAAGGGTTTCTGACCAGGCTCTGACTCAAGAGATAGAGAGGAAAAGAATGAGGGGGACAAAGTCACTGCCAGACCAAATGGAGAAATGTGTTCCAGGAGCTAAGAAGTGAGCTGAAGAAGCTACAACTACAAAGCTACAATGGGGGATGCTACTAAATAACCCAAACTAATGGGGAGCAACCAAGAACTGGAAACCAGAAACCACCAGGTAAAGACAGGTATAAAGTCCAGGTAAGAGAGAGATGATTATGTAAGCAGTAAAAATGCGAACATAACCTAAGGAATGTAAGGGTAAGTCAAACTACATAAAAACAGTCACTGCAAGGCTGCAGCCAGAATGTTCACGACACTGGTCCCAATGTGTGGGCATCTCCCCTATTATATAGATACTGGCCAGTACTGGCCCTGTGGGGCCAGCCGGTCACAATCCACGGGTGTATCCCATATGACTTTCATACTGGCCAGTACTGGACCTACGGGATCAGCCGGTCCCAATGTACAGGCATCTCCCTTATTATATAGATACTGGCCAGTACTGGCCCTACGGGATCAGCCAGTCACAATCCATGGCCATGTCCCTTCTTATATAGATACTGGCCAGTGCTGATCCTACAGGGCCAGCTGGTCACATGCTACGGATGTGTCCCTATATTACTTACATGCTGGCCAGTACTGGTCCTACGAGGTTGGCCAGTTAGATATGGACATGTCCCTTATTGTATATTTACTGGCCAGTACTGGTCCTATGGAGCTGGCTGGTTATATTTTACGGGTGTCCCATATTACTTACATGCTGGCCAGTACTGATCCTACAAGGCCGGCCGCCTATCATCAACGGCTTCGATACTGGCCAGTACTGGTCCTATGTGTCTGGCAGATTAATATCTAGAGACCAGCGGCCTGGGACCTGTTACTCGGATGCTGGCCAGTACATGCTCTACAGGCCTGGCCGGTCACAATCTACGGACATCTCCATTATTACTGAGGTACTGGCCAGTACTGGTTCTATGCGGCTGGCCGGTCACCTACCACCCCCAGCTCACAGTTTATTGATCATTACTGTACATACAATGAACTTCAGCCAGAATGGCCCTACAGGCTGGCCAGTACAGCACCTACATGGATTTAGTACAGTTGGCCAGCCTCCAGCTGCACACATTGTACGGCCATTTGGCACGTCCGGGGTACAGGTTCTATGTAGGGTCTTGACTGAATGGTCTGAGGCACAAACCTTCCCCACAACATGGCAATCCTATCAGCAAGAAAACTCACCCATGGTGGAATCTTCTACGAACTTAGCAACCAGGAATCAGCGGCCTGGCTCAATGTCCCAGGGAACATAAGTGCATTTTTGGAACAATTTGGAGCAGAGGTAATAATAAAGGACCAAATGTACCACCTCATCATCGAAAATGTCCCCATATCATTCAACCCGACCTCTCCAGCAGCGATCTCCGACATCGAAACAAAAGGCAATCTTCAACTGAAGTCAGTAACCAAAGCTAGGTACATTAAACCCGTCGCCTGTAGGAACCCAAACCAAAGAACCACCCACATCACTATAACCCTCAACTCAAAGGTTTCGGCCAATCAGATCATCCGACACAGCATCTCAATAGAGGGAAAGAAGGTATACGGACGCAAACTACTCCCAGAACCCACAAGATGCCTAAAGTGCCATACCTTCGATGGAGGCCATATAGCAGCAGACTGCCAACAGGAACAGGACACATGCGGCACATGTGGCAGGAAACAGCACACTGCAGAATGCAAGGCAAATGACTCAACAGCCTATCACTGTGTCAACTGCAAATCAGACAGCCACACAGAATGGAGCCAAGAATGCCCAACCTTCGTAGCCAAATGGGAAACATACAAGAAAAGGAACGACGAAGCTCAATACATATACTTCCCAATGGAGGACCCTCTTACATAGGAAATGAACAGATTTGCTGTTGATCTTCGTTGCTGGTCTGTTGAAACCTTCAACAAAAACAACAAAACCAGACAATGCTACTGGTCAGCGGTCCTTGTGCTTAGAAGTGCTGTGTTCAGTAGTTGTTCAAAATAGGGTGGGCTGACCCTGATAGTGCTCCAAACACTTTGAGCTGTTGAAGAGTTTGGGTTTGTGGGAGTTGGAGGGTGAAGAAAGCAAAGTACTGCACACTGGCAGCAGACTGGAATGGATAGACTGGGCTGGACTGGAATAAATGTAAAGCAGAGTGACAAAGTTCCAGGTGAACAATGTCGGGAATGATGACAGAGGACTGTAAAATGTGAAGCCTATCTGAGGCTTCAGAGGAGAATGGACATGGAATGGTGAACTGGATAAGTTGATTTTCTGTAGCTAAAGTACGGGGGTTTATATAGAGTAGAGTACCTGCGTACATCTGTGTATGCAAAGCAACGCTCCAGGCAATGAGTAAGGCAATGAAAAGGGCAATGAAAGGGGGGAATGGAATGAATGTGCTGCACTTCAGAGGTAATTACTGAGCAATTTCGAAAAATAGAACAAATCCTATGCATAAGAATGGAGAATGAGTCATAGGGATAAAGAATGAGTCATAAGGACAAAGAATGAGTCAGAGAATGAAAAAGTGATGATAAAGCAGGGCTGTGACCATTACAAACCATGACTCATGACCTGAGTCATCATGACCAATTGCTATGCAAGCATGACAAAGTGCTGTGTGGTGATGATGCAAGAGCTGTGACACAGCAATGACGCAGCATATGGGCAGTGGAGAATGGAATGGAGTGATGATGCTATGATGCCATGATGGTGTGATGATCCAAATGCTCTGCTGCAGAGATGTCATGTGGTTGTTGGTGCAGAATGTCAACATGCAGGGATCATGGGATATACACAGTCTGTAAGACACCTCCCCAGCATGATAAAGGGATTGGTCTTCTGCATGGTGAATTGGTGGTTTGCAATCTCTGGTGAGCATGAGGATGGAATGGCATGGTGTCCACAGTGATCATGGAGGTGAGGTGCAAGTGGATAATGGTTTGAATGGTTCAATGAATATAAGCCGCTGAAGAGGATTGGAAATGGTAGGGAGATGAGGACAGGATGAATAAAGATGCGATTTTCGATGTATTGGTGCATGTGGCATGGTCTGGCTGATGCTGAGGTTGTCTGGGAGAGTAGTGGGTGAAGATGGGAGAGCGTTAGAAGTGTGTGAATGGGGGAAATATGAATCAACCATGTTGAAGGTGGGATGCCGTAAAAATGTGGGATGCTGTAATACTGTTGAAAATCACTAAAAAATCGAAATATTAAAAAAAAGGAAGGGAAACAAATGAAAAGGTGAGTAAGGAATGGTATGGGAAATGAAGATATAAATAAAAAACCATGTGCTCGCTACCAAACACATTTGGTGCATGACATCGCCCAAACCCAAACGGAACCTGAACACACCTACCAGCCACAACCTCCCTCAAACGACCAACAACACCCACCCAACCACAAAGCCAAATGGTCCACAGCCCCCCAACACCGGCAAAACAACAAGGTAAATCAGCAGCACACAAACTCTAACCACATCCCTCTAGGCACACAATCCTGCCTCATGGACACTTGGGGAAAGAGTAATCAAGACCCCCAGACTTGAAACCCCAAATCCGCACTGTCAAACAGAAACCACCAACCAATGCAGATGGACTCGCTCCCCCTCACACAACATTACCCGCTCAACAATGACAGTGACAGTGACCTCACAGGCTGGGATTAATGCCTGAAACAACTAATGATCCCCCCAACAGAAAAGACTTCAAAATCTGGCAGCAAAACCTACACAAATCCCTTGGCGCCTGGGAACACCTAATGCACAACTTAGACCCAGAAATATACGATATTGTATGCATACAAGAGCCCTACCTCAACCTGGTCAAACTCGCCAACACTTCAAATTTGGGACGCTACTGGGACGTGATATACCTGACGAACCACCACAACAGCCCAGACCGCACTCAAACAATAATCCTCATCAACAAGCGACTATCGAAGAACAAATGGCGCACGATCAAAATCAACTCCCCAAATATCATGGCAATTGAACTGCTAGGGACCTTCAGAAAGGTATGTATCTACAATATATATAACCCATGCAACCACGACAATGTCATCCACTTCCTGGAAAGACATATGCATACCAAACATAATGTACAACAAAACTGAGCCAGAAACTGTGCTCAAGGTGTGGAAAATGAGGCAGAGCACATAATATGGATGGGCGATTTCAATCGTCACCACCCAATGTGGGAACTAACAAGCAACAACCATCTCTTCACAGCAGAAAATCTGAACTCAGCAGGCACCTTAATCAATCTCCTAGCCCTATACAACCTAACCCAAGTTCTCCCAGTGGGGATCGCCACCCTTAAAGCCTCCAACACCAAGAACCAAACATGCCCCGACAATGTATTCTGTTCCGAAGCCCTCGAGAATGCGTTCACTCAATGCGAAGTCAAGTACCACCTCCACCCCGTCAACACTGATCATTACCCCATCATTAGCTGCCTGGACCTTCAACCTGAATGCACAAACCCAGCCCCACGCCTGAACTACAGAGAAGCAGACTGGGACCTAGTCAATGAGGCCCTAGCCACTTGGCTCAACGCAATGGGCCAGCCCACCGAACTCACTGATCAAGAACAGTTCAGAACCTCATTATCGGCCCTAATGAAAGCTATAGCCGACACCGTAGAAGAGCAGGTGCCGATGGTCAAGCCCTCACCATACTCAAAAAGATGGTGGTTGAAAGACCTGGACCAAGAATGGAACAACGTCCACAAGCTCGGCAAGAAAGCTAGGAATAAGCTGACCCAGTGAAACCATCCCATCCACAAGGAATACCACACTGCGCGCAATCGATTCTCGGATAACATCAAGAAGGCTAAGGACTCTCATTGGAATGAATGGTTAGAAATGCTGACCGAAACAGGCATTTGGAACTTTCACAGATATGCAACGAGCAACCCAGGGGAGCAAGTCCACTCAAGAATCACAACACTCCAAGACCCGCAAGCCCCTCCCGAAGCCAACACGAACACTCAAGACAACGAACGGAAAAGCCAGCTCCTTTATGAAACCTTCTTCTGCCCGGCCCCAGAGAACGACTTTGTCAAACCGAACTATGAATATGAACCTCCGATCTGCAAGTTCTGCCCAATAACCAACCAGCAAATCCAACAAGCCATCATGAAACTCACCCCTCATAAAGCCCCAGGACCCAATACATCAGGAAAAGTGCACTCTGCTTAATCAGCTTAATCAACTTTACTCAAAACTGTTTGCACTCTCACACATCATTCACTTGGCATATCTCATGATTTTTTGGTGTGAACTATAACAAAACATGCATGTTAATATAACTCAACAATTTTTTTTGAATATGTATTGCTGCTACTATTGCATCACTCGGGCAGCAGATTCAATGGCGGATGCTTATTCACAAAGGGTTCACTAGGTTGGAGGCAGTGATGATGGAAAGAACTTTTGACTGAATGGTCTGTTCCTATACCAACACTGACAGATGAGTTCGAGACATGGTTGCAGGATCATATACCATCATCAACAAGATGCTTGTAACATTGTATGGGGATTGGTATTCATACGTATACAGTTGAGGACAAGCAAACACCATCAATTTGGTAGCTGTCCAGTATGAATTTTTGGTGCCAAACCAAGGCCAGATCTGAATTCAGGGAGTGAAAATACATCTAAAAACAGTGGTCCGAAGTTTTTCCCACGAGGTTTTTGGCCCACCAAAATTTTGGACAATTTGAAAGACATTGTGTGCCCCTTTTGGGTGTCTGAGGCACCATCTGGGGGCCCTATGTGACCAAGATGACAGGTTGCTGACAAAGAATTATTCTAATGTAGTTATGTAGACTTTATTGGGTATGATTTCACCCATTTGCAGCCCAACCAATAGCCATTCCAGGCATAATTACCTCAACACTTACCATTTTTAGTGCTAGAACGGCTTGATATTTTTGTAATGTTTCAATGGAATCACGCACAGGACATCGAAAGGAAGCGATTGCCATATTTTTCGAGATTTTAGCGATTTATTTATGGTACCGCCAAATTTTTGCCTTAAATAATCCTCAATTGAGAGCTTTTGGACGATCTGCTCGTGCAAATCCAATGCACTGGTCCTCAATAAGCATATTCTGCACTAAAAATGGGTTCCCGGTCATTTGTGGCACCAGGAAAAATCAGTCTTTGGTGTCGTCCAAAATTGCGGACTTTGCTTGTCCGCAACTGTACATTTCATCAAAAGTCTTCTACTGAGCGACCCTCACAAAATCACTTATACTCGTCAAATCGTGTTTCACTCCTTGCGTCGGAAACTTCTTCCTGAAAAAAAACCATTCCCATAAGTTAAGCGTGTCCATCCAAAACCCAAATAAGCCACCCCCAATCAGCCATCGTCGACCAAACCTCACTCCACGAGAACAAGCTACCCGACAAGACATCACACCGTACAATCTGCAGGTGACACTGGTGACATATCGGACATAGAAATACACACAACGGCGTCAGAGCTGTGCGTGTGCTGGTCGATATCCCAGAGATAGAGGTGCATGCGCGTGGCAAGGATTGCAAGGCTAAAGACCTGAAAACTATTTGGGGGTGATGTCAATAGGAATTCACTGCAGAAGTTGGAGGTGCATACTGTTCGAAGAAGGCGTGGTATATGGACTGCGTGTGCGGAACATCAATGACTCAATTGTATTGAAGGGTATGTGGGGTTTACACACATTGGACGTCAGCATTGGCATGAGGACGTTTACTGCCGAGATCACTGTCCAAACAATGATCATTACCAATGAGCACGGAAACATATGTAAGTCCTGACTCACATAAACTGCACACATAGTAGAATATGTTATGCTTCACCAAGACGGTGTGCAGAGGGCTCTTGGCTGTCCGCCAGCTGTGTATGACACGTATAAGTGTGAGGGAGACCAGTCCTGTGGAGAGCGTCAGTAAGCGCGCGTTTGTAATGTATGCTCTCAGTTCCCGGCGACATACCCAGTGCAAAGATAAACAACAGAAGAAACGGCATAGATAATTGGACACTGCGCGAGCTCCGGTAGCAGCCTGTGATGCCTGGGATCACGCTAGTCCTGACTACGAAAGTGGAGTGAAGATGTGCGAATAGTAGTGAGGGAAGGTGAGAGCACAAACCATGAGAGGTGGCAATAGCAGTAAACCAAATGCCGCTGAATGATAAGACGATAGCCTGCGTGATTCATCAACCATGGGCTTGGGTGTGGTGAAGACTTGGGACTCACAAGAAAGGCCGACAGCATGGCCACGAGTATAATTTTATTGTTGTTCCAGAGCGCATATGTTCGGAGCACAAAAAAGCCTGGGTGTGTTGGATTAGGAGCACGTGGATGTCGTGGAGGAAGAAGAATTACCATCAGAGCAAGTGACTGATATCACCCCGAAACCTGTGAGAGGAAAGAGCAGCGTTCGGTAAGAAAGTGCATGCAAGTACCGTGCACGTACATGAGTAAATATTGTTCAACATCCGACATTGCTGGCAAAGTGATGCAGTAAGCGTCATTCATCAGTGGGTAAGTCCGCTGCACGTTGACATACATTGGGGTTCTCGTTCGGGGTGAAGGTCACTGAAGCACAGCATGTCAATTCATGATCGGCGGGGATGTGTGCTGGGAATGACGCACGATATAATTCAGTGATGATGACGATAAAGGGGACATATCGTGTGATGATATAAAGGAATTTTACTTTGTTCCAGCGCGACCGAAGCAGGAATGTCCACTTTGAATAACATATCATCAATATCCAAAGCGAGGCGTATCACGGAACAAGTGCATTACCTCTTCGTGAAGTGAACGCACATAATCATAGGTCTGGATAAGGGAGTTGAACGATGGACGGGAACAGATCGGGACAACCTTACCCAGAATGTAGCAAGCGCCGCTGAGCTGTCAAGTTAGAATGAGAAAGAAGCAGTTTAGATAGCACGCACTGAATATATACTAGTGGCCACACATTGTATATTTGTTATTAAGCATGACCTCGTATCAAGAATGCGACGCACCGCTAAGTACCGAAGACTCCTGGCCATTGCGACATCATTAACCGAATGTTCCGTCTGCATTTGTTCGAGAGGTAGGGGGACCGAGGTTCACACACACACCACGCACCTTCTTATCTTTTATGGGGGTGTAAATATTGGGGACACCATTCGGCTTAGCTTGATGATCGTGATGCGAACGTTTCGCTGGCTGATTTACAAAAAGTTGATATGGCGGAGCGCGCGCCCAAGTTCAGGTGTCAGAACTTTGTACATAGTGGTTTCACTGAGAAAATAGCCGTAATCTTTACTTTATTCGGACGCAAAACGCACCTAGTCTGGATAATTAGATTTGATCATCACGAAGTTTTTTTGATTCGGACACTTGCGTGTGCTCATTGTGCTGGTCCTTGATTATAAATCTCAATTCTTGAAGCTTGCTTCTGAAAGGCTTGAAGTTTAAAAGACAACAGACCTGCAGTCCTTGAAACATGCAGCCGGAGGGACCTAGTACGTCACGGTTTCTACATGGAAGACTCTTTAGATCACCCTGGCTGTCTTATGCAGACGGCACACGTTCTCGTTCATATGAAGCAGATTGATACAGGAATCTGTAACGGGGTAGATGTAATAATTGAGAATTGTCACTGATCATGAGTGCCGTTTCCGACATACATCTCTCGAAGATTTTGTGCAGCACGTTCTTGTCTAAATGATTGGTGCTGTGTTGGTCTCAACGTGCTTTAATTACCAGTGCGAGCATGTGGTGAGCGATGGGGCGGTATTGGTGGCCCAAGTGAGTAAAAGGAACAAAGCTCGAGCACAATCGATTTGTCATTAATGATGGTGGATGCCTTCACGTCAGATCATGATGGAGACTCAAACTGTTGGTACAGATTACATAATCGACAACATCAGCAAAACCCTGAATTTGGGTTAGAGGCATAGCCACACACAGCAGCCACAGCACTGCAAATTTTTTTGTCAAGGCTCCAGTGCAGTATAAAACAACCTCAGCCCATGTAAAAATCAGTGTAATATAATTAAAAACATGTACATAATTAGATAGTATATGAACATTTAAGTTTCATGAAGAACTTATGTGCTGTATTGCACTGTACAGTGGGGGACTTCACTGTGACCACTGTGACAGATTTGTCGTTGTGTGGTGCTGTGTGGTGCTGTGTGGTGCTGTGCAGTGCTGTACAGGGGGGGACTTAATCAGGGTGTTTTACTGATGGATTCTGTTTGGCATACTACTAGGGGCATGATCGCAAGCTTACTTGGGTGTAATATTTTTTACACGAGGCTAATCAACTGAGTGAAGTGTGGCATCATCTCGTGATGTGTTGTTCGAGTCTGCTTGAATGTCCTTCCGCTCAACACAGGTGTGTGTTGTGTGTATATGGTCCTCAATGGTCCATGCACTTACATGTGTCAGGTTGTTGCTATACCTGTCAAACTCCGCACCTCCTATGGTGGAGTTTCACCCTTACTTAGTGAGTTGACCTGAGTCAGAAATCTTCACCTCTTTCTGACCACTGTTGTCGTCTCACTAGGTGGGTTTTTGTGTGTTCCATTTTACCTCATTCTGACCGCTGTCGTCGTCTCGCTAGTACTACATTATTTGCATCACTAATATTCATTTCATTCCAATCGTTATCTCTCATGACTGATCATGAGCAAAACTCAGCCACCACATCCTCAGCAGGAGCAGAAAACATGTTGCATACTGACATTGAGTGTGTTGAACAATGCAATGACCAAATTGAAGAATTTCGACACAACAGAATTGGAAAAACTGCTGCAATTCTTGCTCTCAGAGATATCATCATCAATTCACCCTCTGTCCAATCAGGAGGGAGTCTTGACACGCCCCTTTCAGTCTTTGTCCACATACTTGACAGCATCGAAGCCCTCTGTACCCAAGCAGGAGAATGGGGAATCTGTAATGATGTCGAAGATAGGGAAGCAGAAGCTAATTGAGAGAATAGGGAAGAAGACGACGAACAAGAGGCAGCGTCTCGAAAAAGGAGATCCCGAGATTCAAGCATCTCTGCTAGAGAGGATCAGCCCTCTCTCAAAAAATCTAAAAACTTGGATTCATCCAAGTTTCCCTGGGCAAGTCAACGTTCAGCCACGCTTATCTCTCTCCCAGTGGATATCCAAGAAACCTTCAGTCAGCTCGAGAATTTCTCAGCAGATCCCAGCGGAGTCGTCCAAGACATCTTGTCAACACCAGGATGCCCTTGTTTTCTGCCATTGGAATAGCTCAATATCGTCCAATGGAAATATGTTGACCTCTCAAAGGTCCTCGACTCAGCCCACACTACTGAACTTGACCCTAAGCGCACCCATGTCATTGATGACCAGGTTGAGCTCGCCTTCCGAGTCTCAAAGTCGTCAGGATCTATCAAAACCTCCTCAGATCTCATCTTCACCTTCAGAATGTATGTTAGTGCCGTCTTTTTCATCTTCCCACAATGAAGAGATGAGTTCACTCAATATCACTCATATCTCAGATGACTCTTTCATGCCATTGAAGTCCCCATGCATGGTCGAATCATCGAGTTCGACAAAGCCATCAGGAACCAAATGGCCATGCAAAGAAACCTACGCCTCACTGATCATTCCCAGTTCAAAGAACTTTGAACGACCTATCTCACCTCCTTTGGTGTTGGTTCCAATACCTCCACATCCGCATCTGGTACTGGAAAGAAGTCAGATAGGTGAGAGGGAACTGGAGGCAGGAATGATCCCTGTCACAAATGGAATCAAGGGACCTGTGAGAAGTCAGACACAGAGTGTAAGTACAAACACTGTTGTGATAGAAAGGGATGTTGAGGTTCACATTGAAAGTCGGAATGTCCCAAGTGCAGAGATAATCAATGAGGAGATTGCTCGTGGCCAGCATTTTCGCAGACATCATGTTTGGAGTCCTTCAATGTTGGCATGCAGTTGGATGGCATTATGGACTGAAACAGCTGCTCCTATGTCCCATCCTCCTTCGTTTGAGTTCGAACATCTTGAGGCTCTTGACACTATCAAATCTCATCCTGATCTTTTCAAAGTATCTACTCCAATCCACATTGACGTTTTCAAGTCTTTGCTTGCGCATCATCCCAATCCTGCTTTTGTTGACTCTGTCTGTCTAGGACTTCATGAAGGTTTTTGGCCTTACACTAACACTCATTTTGACGAATGGCCATTGACTCATGATAATTCATTTCGTCCTCCAAAAACTTCAGCTGAAGAAGAATTCCTACGGGCGCAGATTGATAAGGAAGTTGAGGTTGAATGATACTCTCAGCCATTTGGACCTGATCTGCTTCCTGGCATGTACAGTATGCCCATACATGCTGTACCAAAGCCAAATTCAGACAACTGGTCACAGATCACAGCACTGGGAGGTTTGCCCTCAATTCAATGATCTCGTGTGAGGATATAGCTGGAGTTACCTTGGATAATGTCCAAGATTTTGGCAATGGCCTTCATGTTTTTCGTCAATCTAATCCTACCACTCCCCTTGTCATTTGGAAGGTGGATGTGTCAGAGGCTTATCGTCAAATGCCAATGCATCTGCTTTGGCAAATAAAACAAATTGTCACCTTTCAGGGTCGTCATTATGTTGATCAGCGAAATGTGTTTGGTGGATGCGCTTCACAGCGGATTTTTCACGCCTTCATATCTTTAGTCACCTGGATTGTGATCTTCAACCTTTTGCTCTTCTTCCTGTACTTATACATCAACGACTCTTTCTCCTTCCAAGAGGCTTCTTCAATGGAGCTCTACTCGCCCTACAAAAAGATGCTTCCATGAAATCTTGTCCAACTTCGCAAGCTCTGGGATGCCATTGGGTTGCCACATGAAGAGTGGAAGCAAATTTTTGGGCCAGAATTGCCTGTAATAGGCTTTGATGTGGACCCAAATATAATGTGGGTTAGGATGTCTGATGAGTCTCATCTTACTCTCATTCAATCTATCCTCGATTTTGCTCAGCGAGGTACACAGAGGTCTCTATGAGATTTTCAGTGGCTTGCTGGGCATTTGAACTGGGCCCTTAATGTTTATCCCTTACTCCGACCTGGCCTTTCTGCTTTGTATGCAAAGACGGCAGGTAAACAGGAATCATGGGCAGTTTTGTGGGTCAATCAAGATGTCACTCAAGAGCTTTCTTGGATTGTGCAACATTTATGATTGTCAGATGGGGTTTATTTCTTGAAGTCGGTGTCATGGGGTTATCGAAATCTGCCAGAAATGGTGCTTTGTGTCTACACAGGTGCATCTATGGGAGGAGTAGCTTACTGGTTTCCCTCGCTGAATATGGGTTACCAATCTGAGCTTCCTTCTTACACAGATTCCTGTGACATTTTCTTCTTTGAAGCTCTGGTGGTCACCTCCGCAATCCTTGATGCGGTTATGCGATTGCCGCAAGACGGTCAGCTCGCTGTTTTTACTGACAGCATGGATACAGTCGCCCTCTACAATTTGTTGGCAGCCCTTCCTTCCTTCAATTGGATGTTGATGACTGCTATGCTATTATTACCTCTGGCATTGATTTCCGGGTTTTTCACATCCTGGGAGTACAGAACGCGGTAGCGGACCATTTGTCTTGTTGGCAGAATGCTGAGGCAGTTCACTCGTCTCCGGGTCTTCAAATCCAATCCTTTACAACCCCTCGACATACACTGGGGGCAGCAAGGTCATGATTCATTCGGCTACTCAGGCTAGGCAGCCTAATAGGGATGCCTGGTCTTTGGAACACTGGATCTCAGAGCATTCAATTTTTCTGGGAATGGCTTTGGACCTCAGCACAACTCGCACCTACTCATCTCACCTCAACTCATATCTGACTTTCTGTAATCTTGTTAAGACCATACTCAAAGGAGGAGATATCCGGAGGGCTTGGCTTCAGCTTGTGCACTGCGCCCCTTACCCGAGTATGTGCCCTTTATTTCTAGGACAGAGATCTGATGCAAGTCCGGTCTATGGAGTAGACGTAAGTCCAGCGGACTTCTGATGACTGTTGTCGGGAACAGGGAATAAGACTACTATGGATGAAGTCCGGAGTAGAAACAGACGAAGATAGACTACCCTAAGGTAGAGCCGGAGTTGTAGTCTATAGGAATCAATCCTAAGACTCAGAGATGGACAAGTGTAGGGACTAGTCTGGTGAGACAGATGAGTAGAATCTAAGATGATATTCGAACTGAGGAAGTACAGAGTGTTACAGGAGTTTATATACTGTAGGTATCATAATGGAAGATCAGTCAGCGAAGTCCGAGGCTATGTATGAAGCATATGGAAAGCTTATTAGTAAGTTGGACGGATCATCCTAAATGAAGTTGGAAATGAACAGAGGAACAGATCAAACTAATACTATGGGTGAAATGCATAACCGGAAACTGGAGTCAGGAGAGAATCTATATGGAGATATACAAAAGGAGAAGGAGAATGGAGATGAAATGGAGATGGGATCAGAGGTAGAGGGTCCGGAATGCGGAATATGACAGTGTCCCCCTCTTAGGGCCGAGCCCACGAGGCCGGAGATAGGAAATCCGGCCCGGAATGAGAGAAGGTGAGGTGATGGGCAGGGTTCCTAACAAATGATAAAGGAGTTCTCGAGGGTTCTAGAGAAGACTTTTTTGTTCCCCTCATTCTCAACTCATCATGTCCAACAATAAATCCAACAGTGCTAAGACTGCAAAGCAACTCCTCCAGGAGAGACAAGCGGAGTTGGCAGCAGAAGTGGAGTGCCTGGAGCAGGCTGTTCGTCAGGAGGAAGAAGAGGATTGACAATGCAAGGAGGAGGAGAACAAGCGCAAGGCGGAGGAGAGACGAAGACAGCTAGTGGAGGAACAGAGACATGAGGAGGAGGAGAAGCAGTGGGAGATAGAGGCGACATGGAGGAACTTATTGGAGATAGCCCGCAATGAGGCAGCAATGGTGAGTATGTCTGCTGTCTGTTGTCTATTCTCCGCATTACCGGACTTTTTAGCAAGCACATGGGTCTAGTATGTCCTGAGGCCCGGAGAAGGTGTGTGACGCCTGTATGGAGAGGAAATGAGAGTGTTTGTGGACAGAGGCATTGGGTTCCAACAAGGTATGTGCGTTCTCCACAGCTGCAGCGGAATCCCATCAACCAAGACAGTGGAATGGAAAGGAAAAAGCAAGAAACGCGATCGCACGGAGGGAACACTGTCTCCCAGAAGCAAGGGGAAGAAGCGACAGCAGAGTCCGATGGTCTTGGATGATGATATTGAGGTCTTATCCAACCCATGCACTGGTGCAACAGAAGAGACAGTGGAGTACGATGATCAAGCTTGGGTGGCAGCGGCTAATAACATCATGGCGGAGTTGGCGAGGACGAATGAGCTTCTGTATCGGAGCATCATGGCAGCGGAGGGGAGTAGGAATGCGATGGACAGGATGGTGGAAGAACAGAGGGCATTGCAAGCCTTGTTCTGGGAGGGCATGAGCGGTGGTTTTCATGTTGTGATGGAGAGACAGATGGAGGAAAAGGTGGAAGAGGTGGATGCAGCGGGAGAGGTGGAGTCTGGTACTCCTGGCGGAGACATGGAGACGGATGCTTAAGTAGGCCGGTGTCTCTTCTGCTCCAAATGTACATACATGTTATCGATTAGTCACAATTCAGAGATGGGTCCTGGTTTATCTGGATATGATGAATGGAAATCCACCAAAAGCTCTGTTGCATTCCCTAGTTCTGTCACAAGTAACCAGGATGTTTCTTCATCCGTACCTTTGTATCCAGTCCATCATACTAGGTAGAGCAACTGGCAGTGATGCCTTTGGCGATCAATCTTGGTATCAAGGATTTTGGAGATCTTGTACTTGGGTTCTCTGTCGACCATTACAGGCGGCAGAGGTGGCTGGATGCGATTGGGGATGGTGTTTGGAGTTGCAGGTTCCAACTGGGAGACATGGAAAACAGGGTGTATGGAATGCATGGAGTCAGGGAGGTGGATGGTGAAGGAGTGGGAACTGGGACGGGCTATAATATCAAAGGGACCCAAATTCTTTTTGGATAGCTTCTTGGAGGGACAGGTGGAATGGAAATATTTTGCTTTGACAAATACTTGGTCCCCAACCTTGAAGTCTGGAGCGGGTTTTCGCCTGGCATCTGCCAGCCCTTGATAATGTTCCTGGGCGCTTGACATTTCATCTCGGAGGAACTGGTGGAGTTCATCAAGGTCTATGGAGTATTCCCATGCACGGGCGGAGGACAGATCTCGTTCTGGGTGTATTGACAGATTGGGGTGATAACCCTTATTGGCGAAGAAAGGTGATACTCCAGGTGGCACTCGGAGTGTTATTATATGCAAATTCTGCCAAGGGTAGTAATTCTGACCAGTTGGCTTGCTGATAGTTACAGTAGATCCGGAGGTATTGCTCAAGGGTTTGGTTTGCTTGCTCAGTCTGTCTGTCACCCTCGGGGTGATATCTGGACGTAAAGTGAAGGGTCATGTCCAAGGCTTTTCCGATGGAGCAGAAGAAATGGGAAATGAACTCTGTCCCACGGTCGGAGGTAACATGAGCGGGAACTCTGTGCTTGGAAAATACATGGAGTAGGAATAGATGGGTGAGGTCCAGAGAGGTGATGGTGTCATAGGTCGGGACAAATATTGTTTGCTTGGATAGACGATCAATGATGACCAGGATAGCAGTGAAGCCAGCAGAGGATGGGAGTTGTTTGATGAAATCCATGGAGATGGAGTTCCAAGGTTTTTTGGGAATAGGGAGCTGCTTGAGTAATCCGTAGGGTTTGTGTCTAGGAACTTTAGCACAGGAGCAAGTAGTGCAGGATTTGACATAGTCCTTGACATATGTGCGTATTCCCAGCCAAGTATATTCTCGACAAATGAGTTCCAGAGTCCAGTTCTGACCAAAATGTCCAGATAGGGGGTGATCATGTGTATTACGGAGGACATGGAGGCAGAGGTCATTGGAGTCTGGAACATATATACAGTTGTCACAGTGGAGGAAACCAATGTCATCTATGCTCCACCTAGTATTGGAGGGAGTTGGAAAGTGATTGGAGGCAACAGGGTCATCGGGGAGTGCAGATAGGATGTCTTTATGGAGTTGCTCGACATCCATTAGAACAGCTGCACAGAGCACCAGAGTTGCCAATGTGGTGGCTCGGAGGGACAAAGCAAACTGCTCCATGGAGAATACAGGACAGAGATTGTGTGGATTAACTTGAGCATAGTCCTTATCCCCCTCTTTTGGGTAGATGTCCCAACGGCGAGTGAGGGAGTCCGGTTTAGCTCCAAGCTTACCAGGACAGAAACGGATGATGAGATTGAACTGATGGAGGAATTCCGACCAGTGGGCTTGATGGTGGGAGAGGAGTTTAGTGGTCGCAAAGTACTCAAGGTTCTTGTGGTCCGTAACAACGTCAATAGGCTGGGCGGAACCTTCGAGGTAATGATGCCAGGTCCAGAAAGCTTCATAAATGGCCAGGTGTTCCTTGTTATGGGTATCATAGTTGAGTTTGGGAGCTGTAAGGGTTCTGGAATAGAAAGCGACTGGATGGAGTTCCTGGTCCAGACATACGATGGAGAGTATTCCAGCAATAGCATAGTCAGAGGCATCCATTTCTACAATGATGGGAACATCTGGCATCCAGTGTGTAAGCACTGGGGCAGAGGTGAAAGCTTTCTTGAGCTTTTCAAAAGATTGATGGCAAGCGTTGGAGAAGACCCAAGGAGCATCTTTGCGGGTTAACCGGGTGAGCGGTACTACAATGTCCGAGTAATTGAATATGAAGCACTGGTAGAAATTGGCAAATCCGAGGAATGATTGAATATCCTTGACTTTATGGGGTTCAGGCCAGTCACAAATGGCTTGTATCTTTTCAGGTGACATAGTGAGGCCCTTTGGAGATAGGAGGTAACCAAGATATTCGATGGAGTTGGAGTGGAATTCGCACTTCTCCAGTTTAGCATAGAGATGATGCTTCTGGAGTCAGCAGAGGACTTCAAGGACATGTTGTTTATGAGATGCAAGGTCTTGGGAGTAGACAAGGATATCATCAAGATATACGATAACACATATGTCCAGCATATCGGCAAAGATACTATTGACAAAATGCTGGAAAGCCGCTGGGGCATTGGTGAGTCCCTCGGGCATTACCAACCACTCATACAAGCCATAACACGTGTGGAATGCAGTCTTCCACTCATCTCCTTCTGCCATGCGAACAAGATGGTAGGCAGAGCGGAGATCAATTTTGGTGTAGACTTTTGCATGACTTGGAGAATCTAGGAGGTTGGCGATGAGGGGAAGAGGGTAGTGGTCTTTCCTCATGATCTTATTGAGTCCTCGGAAGTCCACACAGAGGCATAAGGAGCCATCCTTCTTTTTGACAAATGGGACCGGAGCTCCATGTGGAGAGGAAGAGGAGCAGAGAAGTCCAGTTGCAATATTTTCATCAAGAAACTTGCAGAGAGCTACAAGCTCAACCGGAGACAGAGAATAGATTGTGCTGATAGGTGGAGTAGCACCTTCCTCCAAATCAATCTTTAGATCATATGGACGGTGTGGGGGAAGTTGACTGGCTTTGTCTTTATCGAAGACATCTGCATACTCATGATATTCCGGAGGGATACTGGAGAGATTTGGGGGTTCGGAAGAGAGTGTAGCGGAGCAGAGATCAACACCAGAGGGACAGAGGTATATGCTGAACTGGACCAATCCTTCTAATTTGCAAGCACAGGAAAAGGCTACTGCATTGATCAGGGATATTTGGGGGGTTTTATCAGTGGAGGTACTTGGCGGAGTTTCAGAGGGGATTTCCACTGGAAGTGGTGGAGGTGATATCAGTGGGGTTGATGGCATTCCATGAGGAATTGCCCAGAAATTGATGCTGCCCTTTACCCAGTCAATCAATGGATTGTGTCGGGTGAGCCAGCTATATCCTAGAACAATTAAACAAGTTGAATCCCAAGGAGTTATGTAAAACATATTGGAGGTAACTATGCCGGAGGAAAAACGGATTGGTAAATCAATAGCTTCAGTAATTGTAGCATTAGAAGTACTGTCAAATAACTGGAGTGGAAGCGGAGGGATTGCATAGGTAGGGAATTTATGTTTATGTACAAAACTTGTTTCTATGAAGCAGTGAGAAGAACCGCAGTCTACAAGAGCCAGAAAAGCAGAAATATCAGGATACGTAGGAAAAGTTACATGGCATTTCAGAGAAGACGGACTAGAAAGGGAGGCAGTGTTGAGATGTAACTCTAATGCATGGGTTGAGTCAACGCGAGACTGGGGGTGGGCCAGGAAGATAGAGGTCTAACATGTGAGTCTGGTGGGGATGTCACCATGCCTTGTTCATCCAAGGTTCACAGACTATAGTATTCAGGGGCAGTTCTTCCTGCGTGGTAGATGCTGCTTGCAGAGTGGATACTTTGCGACGTCTAGGCTTAGGACGACGGACCGCCATAGTGCAGCACTGTAAGAGTCAATATAATGGGCACAACACATCAATGACATGAAGCCAGCTGGAGAGACACCAATGACATGAAGTCACTTGGAGGAACTCATGAAAGGAAGTCACCAACAATGCGAAGTCAGCTGGAGTGGGTGTGGGGCTCGATAATGGGCAACAGATCAATAAAGGTCAAGTGTACAACCTGGCCTGCACGTTCGATGAAAAGGGAGGGGGTAAAATGAGTGGAAGCGAATGATCAACAGAATAAATTATTCAGTATCAGAATGGGAAAATATGCAGTTGCATCGACCACGTGTCATGGATGTTCTCATCATCTTACTCAGGAAGGCAAATACATCGGCAGAGTGAGATAATGGAAGGAAGTTGAGGATGGAGAAAAATAAAATAAAAATAAAAGGATAAACTGCTGGGGAAGTTTGTTGGTGGCTGCAGAGAATATGAACACATTATGTCGCATGCCTGCACAGAAAAGTCAAGCAGAAGGCTGGAGAAACAAATACACGCACCATGTCACTAAAACAAGACTAGAGGTAACCACAGAAGCCATCCAAATCACCATTACGGCTGAGGGAACATAATATTTGTACACAAACACGGAAGAAAATGTAGTATGCAATGTAGCATTATGAAATCATCATTACAGAGGGAGTGAGTGAGGAACAACGGGAGGCCTACCGAAGTGATCAAAAAACATCTGAACATAAAATGCAGTCGCAGCACATGCAACTTCCCACCATTTTGTATCTGTAAAGTTCTCTTGGATGAGCGGCAATGTAAGAAGGGGTGGCACATCATCCCAAGAGCACAGCAGTTGTCGGAAACTTTCAAGGTATGGAAGAACACCAATTAAGGTGTTATTCCACATACCATAATTGTCCGTCGGAAACGGCTCTGACCACATGACAAGGCCAGCCTTACCAGGGAAGATGGCATGCAGCAACTGTTCGCGACCAACCAGATCTTCTGCCCAGCATCCCTTGTCCAAGTGGCGATCGAGATCCCTCAATTCATAGCGGAATCCAAGCTCGAACAGCTCCCAGGTAATCTTTTGGGCAAGGAGCTGGGGAGGGTGGGCAAGACTGGCAACAGGGACCTGTTCACCACGGAATTTTACCATTCCTTCTGGCGCAAATAAATCTCTGTGAGAGTCCACCATATCATCTCCAAACAAATCCTTCATCATTCCCTTGCGCTTCTCCACCACAGTAAGAACTTTTTTTTTGGGTCCTGGGCCTTTGGGCGCTGTGGCTTGTGATTGGGCAGAAATCCTGCTACCGAGAAAGTCATGCCATAGTTGAGGGGACAGGTAATTGTGAGGAGGGTTGTGATCAACCTGCCCGATCCATAGTGGACAACAGGCGAGCCAAGTGGCGATGTATCCCTGAAGGCACTCCGGCAGCTTGGGACCGACAAGGAGACCTGGTTCGGGGAACCTGTATCCTCGGTCAATAAGGTAGGGAGTGCGGACACAAGATGAATCCTTGATGCATCTTTTGAGGGCGTCATCCCAATGAAGCTTTGACGGCAGGAAGTAGGGGCTCTCAGGATCCTTCCATTTGTCCCTAATGGATTCACCTGACTGGATGTGGTGTGCGGGCCGAGCATCTTTAACATCTGACATTGAGGAGTTAGTTGTGATACATAAGAAAAAAAGGCAAGGGGTACTTACAGGGCTGGTGCCTGTGCTTCCTGTTATGATTTTTTGTAAGGGCCTTGCCTGCAATGGATGGTTGAGAGGATGGCCCAGCAGTAGAAGAACTGGGTGCAGATGAGCTGCCCGACGAAGGGCCCGATGAAGGACCTGGCTCAGGGTCTTTGAATGTTGTGCCCCCATAGAGGCAGCGAACATGAAGCTGACGATTGTAGCCACCTGGGCCACGATAGATGATTTCATAAGGTCGAACTTTGTTGCCCTCTGTGTACATCGAAAGGATGATTTGATCGGGATGGGTGAGTAAAATGGGTTGTTTTACCATCATGTTCGAAGGTATGTATGCCATGGTGCAGACATACCAAATGGGGATACCAGCAATGTACAGCTTGTTGCACATGTAGCTGTTGTGCGTGAAGGTGCCCATCCACTCCAAGTTGACGACGGAAGTCCTGTCACCGGCAGTGATATGAGGCTGAGCAAGGAGGATCCACTTCATGAATGAATAGATCTTGAGAAACAGCCGTTGGGCATCAGTCACGAACATGAGAAGGTCGCAGAATGTAAGTGGATGTGTCTTCAAACGTGAGATGCCATGTCAAAGGGACAAAATGCGACTGACTACAGCGTCATTCTTGCCTTGCTGATTAGCCCTCCAATCCTGCACCCATTTCTCTGCCAATTTGTGAGGAGAATCCAAGCCTTCAACCTTATCCGATGTGAGCGTGCCTACAGGGAATGAGGTGCCTGGGATTGGCTTGAAATCTTCTTGGGTGGGAGTGAACCAAGCCCAATGTAGTGGGTGTAGGGATGGGAAAGCCTCCTTTCGAGGAATGCAAGTCAAATTGCAAAAAATGTTATCATAAGCTTGAGGCCACTGGAAGCAGTCTATGGTGCCAAAGCAACCATCCGCATGAGCCTGTATGTTTTCTTCTTCAAAATGGTGGAACACGGGAATGAAGTCCATGTTCGGCATTGTGATGACTAAATTTCCTTGGACGGCGATGGCACGGGCGTCGAAAGCTTGCAGCCATGCTGTAGTATGTATGCACATTAGTAGGATACAGACATCAGAAATGACCCCTCCTACCATCCCGAAGAGTTGTGTTGCTCTTGAACATCGATAGAGCAGTGGGCATGATGAACACTGCAAAGTTTAAGTAGTGCATACTTGATGAAAGTTGCAACGCACCTGCAAGTTGAATATGACATCGTGAGAGTGTGAGCGCTGGTAGCATACAATACGTGATAAAGAGTACTTACCACAAAGGAAAACATATCTAAGAACTCTAATCTGCAAAAGATGAGATCAGTAGAAAGTGGAGGCAGGTGAATGTATGGACGTCTCACTGATTAGTAGATGCATGGTTGAAAACAATGAGATTGTGGAGGGCGACACCGATGATCTGAGACGGGAGTGATGGCAGCGGCACACCAAAAGAGGGTCTTTAACCCTACTGTTGCAGCAACAGATGAGCAACAGGGCGACCGTCAAGACGCAAAGTCAACTGAACAAAAATCAAACGGCACAAAGCCAGTTCTAGCTGAGAGAGGGCTGGGCGCAGAATAGGACAACAACAACAACAATGAGGAAAGGATGTGTCAAGGGAAATGATGGTAGATAGCAAGGCCTGACTGAGTACAGAGTAGGAATAAAGAACTTCGAAGAACATGAAGAATATTGAGAGGCAAAATCAATCGTTCTGGGACTTTCCCAGAGTTGGCTAAATTTGGCTGCAAAACTATAGCCAACCCTGGGAAAGTCCCAGAACAATTGATTTGGCCTCAATAATATTCTTCAGAGTTCGTATTTCTTTACTTATTCCTACTGTTTACTCAGTCAGGCCTTCCTATCTACCATCATTTCCCTCGACACATCCTTTCCTCATCCTTGTCCTTGTCCTTGTCCTTGTCCTTGTCTTACTCTGTGCCTGGTCCTCTCTCTCAGCTAGAACTGGCTTTGTGCTGTTTGATTTTTGTTCAGTTGACTTCGCGTCGCTGATCATCCACACCTAGACTTTGTGTCTTGACAGTCGCCCTGTTGCTCATCCATTGCTGCAACAGTAGGGTTAAAGACCCTCTTTTGGTGTGCCGCTGCCATCACTCCAGTCTCAGATCATCGGTGTCGCCCTCCACAATCTCACTGTTTTCAACCTTGCATCTAATTGGTGAGACGTCCATACGTTCACCTGCCTCCACTTTCTACTGATCTCATCTTTTGCAGATTAGAGTTCTTCTGTCCTCATTGTTCAATCTAATCAGTAAGCCTTGCATATATTCTCCTGCTCTACTGTCTACTGAATTCGTGTTTCGCAGATTAGACTCCCTATATGTGTCTTCTTCTCAGTAGGTGAGAACCCCCTTCCTCCACCACTTCACCATGTCCTACTAAATGCTCATTAGCTTGCATGACAACTCCACTTCCCACCTCTCTTCAGCACATCCACTGGGCCCACCACACTCCTCTACTGCATCTCCACACTCACCAACCCCGAGCTATGGTGAAGTCACTAGCGCATTCTTTACGGTACAGCTTGTTCGGCTGTTTGATATGAGTAGGGGAAGAAATGCCTGTTCCATTTGAGTGAGTCTGGACATTTACTGCCCTGCAATCGATCCCTGATCGCAATGTTGGCTCTTTTTTCGACACTGTAATGCAGGTATTATGTAGTCATCACCTCCGATCTTCTTTGATGGAGTATAATAACGGGGTTTTTTTTTCAAAGCTAACTTGTAATGCATATGGCACTGTACGTGGTCAATGCTTCCGAATTATCACAAACCGAATTAATTCTTTCATTTTTTGGGCTAGTGGTGTTTGGCTTTCAGGGCGAACGCAGTGGCGCCCATTCATGTTATAAAGGCAATCCTCCCAATTCTGAGTGTCTCATCCCCATAATATCATTGCAAGTATTCTCTGCTGCTTATTGCCTTGCCTGACTTCGTGTCGTGCAACATTGTTGAGAAAATTTCGAGTTCTCAACTTAAATTCCACATATCTCCGCGATCATTGGAATATTCTTGCAAATGCCTACAACCCATTCAGGCTGTAATGCCAGACCCTCACCTCTGCCCGATGGAACCCTGCCACACAATATGACGAAGACCAGAACGGTAATATTTCTCAATATTGTGTCTTCACCAACTAACTGTACCATATATCAAGACCCGCAGCACAAAACACCATACGGAATCCGATGCTGATGACATGGAGGCAAGTTGATCTTTTTTGAATTTTGTGAATGATCCCTGATGTTATTGATGTTCTAGCCCCCCAAACGTCCCAAACCCCGCCGCCGTGCAGGCCCAAAGTCTGTCGTCAGCAATGAAAATGGAGAAGAGGTAAGTCATGTGGTCATATTGTCATTGGTATCGCCATTAAATTCTTAGTGGTCTGTGCGTCGACCCCGACCAAAGCCCCATCCCCTTCCATGGTCCTCGAGCCCCTTCAGTGACAAACTCTGTATTATACGGGTCACCCGACCTACATAATATCCCGTATAAGACGGGTCAGCGGACTATGGGCCGATGTTATGTATATCCTCGATGTTGACGGGTGGGCCGGGGGGGATAATATTTCCGATGGAGATGGGTGGGCCCATCTATGCCAATGTTATATATATACTCAATGATGGTGGATGGGCCGGGAGGAATATTATTACCAATGGAGATGGGTGGGCCCATCTGGGTAATATGTAGAGTAGGATGGACATATATTATAGACAGCTGGGCTGAAGAGAGATGTAAGGCAAATATTATTATATAGATGGGTGGGCCGACATATTAGTATTATTTTGTAGACAGGTGGGCCGAGGGAGTGGTGAAACATTTATTATATATACAGGTGGGCCGATGTGGGGGTATATTACATAGACGGGTGGGCCGAGATTGCGGTGACATATTTATTATATAGATGGGTGGGCCGACGTATTAGTATTATTTTGTAGACGGGTGGGCCGAGGGAGTGGTGAAATATTTATTTTATATATGGGTGGGCCAATGTGGGGGTATATTACATAGACGGGTTGTAAGGCAAATATTATTATATAGATGGGTGGGCCGACATATTAGTATTATTTTGTAGACGGGTGGGCCAAGGGAGTGGTGAAATATTTATTTTATATATGGGTGGGCCAATGTGGGGGTATATTACATAGATGGGTGGGCCGAGTGCAGTGACATATTTATTATATAGACGGGTGGGCCGATGTGGGGTATATTACATAGATGGGTGGGCTGACGTAGGGGGATATTACATAGATGGGTGGGCCCAGATATGTATCATATAGATGTATGGGCTGAGGTATTGGTATACTATATGGACATATAGGCTGAGGTAGTGATATATATTATATTGATGGGTGGGCTGAGGTAGTTCTTATCAGATACCTGGGTGGGCACAGGTAAATGAGTGCAATAAACATAACTGGGCATAGATAGTTGGATAACAAACAAATCAGTTTGCTGATGTAGGCATGAGGGAATTGAAGACATGGAGTACATACCCACTATATGAGTGCATATACCTACCATCGACCACCAAAACCCGAAAGCCTGAATACACCATGTCTGACATTTACCGAGTACCGAGTGCTGAGTGCTGAGTGCTGAGTGCTGAGTGCCGAGTGCCGAGTGCCGAGTGCCGAGTGCCGAGTGCCGAGTGCCGAAACCTGAAACTTGAAACTCGAAACTCATACATTTTTACAAGTTTCAAGTCTTGAGTCTCGAATCACTGAGTACCGAGTCCCAAGTCCTGAGTGCCAAGTGCCAAAGCCCAAAACTCAAAACTCATACATTTTTACGAGTTTCGAGTCTCAAGTTGAGAACATACAAATTTAAGATGATATACAATTTTAAGAGTTTCGAGTCTCGAGTCTCGAATCACCGAGTGTCGAGTGCTGAGTTCCAAGTCTCGAGTCTTGAGTTTCAGGTTTTGGCACTCGGCACTTGGCACTCGGTGATTCAAGACAAGATTCAAGACTTGTAAAAATGTATGAGTTTTGAGTTTTGAGTTTCGGGCTTTGGGACTCGGCACTTGGCACTTGGTACTTGGCACTCGGAACTCGGCACTCGGAACTCAGCACTTGGCACTCGGTGATTCGAGACTCAAGACTCAAAACTCTTAAAATTGTATATCATCTTAAATTTGTATTTTCTTAACTTGAAACTCGAAACTCGTAAAAATGTATGAGTTTTGAGTTTTGAGTTTCGGGCTTCGGCACTCGGCACTCAGTACTCGACACTCGGAACTCAGCACTTGGCACTCGGTGATTCGAGACTCAAGACTCAAAACTCTTAAAATTGTATATCATCTTAAATTTGTATTTTCTTAACTTGAGACTCAAAACTCGTAAAAATGTATGAGTTTTGAGTTTTGAGTTTCGGGCTTCGGCACTTGGCACTCAGTACTCGGCACTCGGAACTCAGCACTTGGCACTCGGTGATTCAAGACTCAAGACTTGAAACTCTTAAAATTGTATGTATATCATCTTAAATTTGTATTTTCTTCACTCAAGACTTGAAACTAATAAAAATGTATGTGTTTTGAGTTTCGGGCTTCGGCACTCGGAACTCGGCACTCGGCACTTGGTACTCGGCACTCGATGATTCAAGACTTGAGACTTGAAACTCTTAAAAATGTATATCATCTTAAATTTGTATTTTCTTCACTCAAGACTTGAAACTCATAAAAATGTATGAGTTTCAAGTTTCAAGTTTCGGGCTTCGGCACTCGGAACTCGGCACTCGGCACTTGGTACTCGGCACTCGGTGATTCAAGACTTGAGACTTGAAACTCTTAAAAATATATATCATCTTAAATTTGTATTTTCTTCACTCAAGACTTGAAACTAATAAAAATGTATGTGTTTTGAGTTTCGGGCTTCGGCACTCGGAACTCGGCACTCGGCACTTGGTACTCGGCACTCGATGATTCAAGACTTGAGACTTGAAACTCTTAAAAATGTATATCATCTTAAATTTGTATTTTCTTCACTCAAGACTTGAAACTCATAAAAATGTATGAGTTTCAAGTTTCAGGCTTCGGCACTCGGCACTCGGAACTCGGAACTCGGCACTCGGAACTCAGTGATTTGAGACAAGACTCAAAACTTGTAAAAATGTATATCATCTGAAATCTGTATTTTCTTCACTCAAGACTTGAAACTCATAAAAATGTATGAGTTTCAAGTTTCAAGTTTCAAGTTTCAAGTTTCGGGCTTCGGCACTCGGCACTCGGAACTCGGAACTCAGCACTCGGCAGTCAGAACTCAGCACTCGGTGCTCAGTGATTTGAGACTCAAGACTCAAAACTTGTAAAAATGTATATCATCTGAAATTTGTATTTTCTTAACTCGAAACTCATAAAGATGTATGAGTTTTGAGTTTTGAGTTTTGAAGTTCGAGTTTTGAGTTTCAAGCTTTGGCACTTGGTACTTGGTACTTGGTGATTTGAGACTCGAGACTCAAAACTCATAAAAATCTATATCATCTTAAATTTGTATTTTCTTAACTTGAGACTCAAAACTCGTAAAAATGTATGAGTTTTGAGTTTCAAAGTTCAAGTTTTGAGTTTTGGGCTTCAGCACTCGGTACTCGGTACTTGGTGATTTGTGACTTGAGACTCGAAACTCATAAAAATGTAAAAATGTATATCACCTGAAATTTGTATGTTCTTAACTCGAGACTCGAAATTCATTGAAATATATGAGTTTTGAGTTTCAAAGTTCAAGTTTTGAGTTTCGGGCTTCGGCACTCGGCACTCGGTACTTGGTGATTTGAGACTCGAGACTCAAAACTCAAAACTCGTAAATATGTATATCATCTGAAATTTGTATGTTCTTAAGTTGAGACTCAAAATTCATAAAAATGTATGAGTTTCAAGTTTCAAAGTTTGTTTCAAAGTTCGAGTTTTGAGTTTTGGGCTTCAGCACTCGGTACTTGATACTTGGTGATTCGATACTCGAAACTTGAAACTCATAAAAACGCATATCATCTGAAATTTGTATTTTCTTAACTTGAGACTCGAAACTCATAAAAATGTATGAGTTTCAAGTTTCGGGCTTCAGCACTCGGTACTCGGTACTCGGTACTTGGTACTCGGTGATTTAATAAATGGACTGTGGCAGAGGTAACATTCATTGAAAAAAATTGTATATATGTCTATCACTATGCAATTATGTAGCCATGTCAACCTCCTCACAAGACACTTCAACCTTCACCTCAACATCCATGTCATCAGCAGAATCGTATTCTGGGACAAGGTTGCCTGGATCCCCCAGGTCCACATTTTCACCGGACATATGTGGACCCTCTGGTTGAACTTGGCTGTACTCAAACAAGAGATCCTCAATGGCAGATGCATCCTTGAATTTTGGGTGTGTGGTATAGAAGGAATACACAAGATCCTACCAAGTCTGATCTCTGGACTGGAAGTGGCTGGGATAGCTCGGGTAAAGCCAGTATATGCTACAAGTTTCGGTATAATCACTCTCAGTAAAAGATTCCTTTGAATGACAAAACACAACATATCCCACCAAGACTGATCTCCAGACTGGAAGTGGCTGACATGGCTCGGGTGAAGTGAATATATCATACTGGAGTCAGTAGAACAACTCCCGGTCATAGGTTCCTTTGTATTTTCACCAAGATTCATCTACTGCCCCCCGGTATGGAAGATATACACAATATCCTACTGAGTCTGATCTCCGGACCGAAAGTGGCTGAGATGGCTCGGGTGGAGCCAGTATATCATACTAGGCTCGGTAGAATAACTCTTGGTGAAAGGTTCCTTTGAATATTTACTGAGATTCATCTGCCGGCCCCTGGAATGGAAGAAATACAACACATCCCACCAAGACTGATCACTGGACCGGACATGGCTGGGATGGCTTGAGTGAAGCCAGTATATGATACAAATTTTGTGAGAATAACTCTAGGTAAAAGGTTCCTTTGAATATTTACCGAGATTGATCTACTAGCCCCCAGAATAGAAGAAATACATAATATCCTCCCAAGTCTGATCTCCAGACTGGAAGTGGCTGACATGGCTCGGGTGAAGTGAATATATCTTACTGGTGTTGGTAGAACAACTACCAGTCAAAGGCTGCTTTGTATTTTCACCAAGATTCATCTACCGTCCCCTGGTATGGAAGAAATACACAATATCCTACCAAACCTGATCACCAAACCAGAAGTGGCTGAGATGGCTCTAGTGGACCCAGTATATTATACTAGTTTCGGTAGAATAGCTCTCAGTCAAAGTGCACTTTGAATGTTCACTGAGATTCATCTACTGCCCCCAGTATGGAAGACATACAACATATCCCACCAAGACTGATCACCAGACCAGAAGTAGCTGAGATGGCTCCAGTGAAGTGATGATACTAGTGTTGATAGAATCACACTCAGTAAAAAGATTGCCTTGATCGTGGACCAGATAAGACCACAATTATACCCACCTTAAATATGCACATAACTCTTGTTAAGACAGTTAAGCATGATAACAACTTGAATAGTTTTGTTAACATCATGGTATTAGTTGTGTTATTGTGTCATTTGGTGATCATTTGATTGAGATATAAGCTAAGGAAACCCAAAACATGGGTCATAATGAAAAATGAAAGTTGTGGTTATTATGCTGAACTTTCTTAACAAGAATTGTAGTCCTAGTTAAGGTGAATATAACAGTAGTCTTATCTAGTCAATTTGTTATCAGTTTATTGTGATACAAGTTAAGAGATCTGAAATATCAGTGATGATGACACAATGCAAGTTGTGATTATGCTTAACTTTCTTAACAAGAGTTGTAGTCCTAGTTAGGGTATGTATAATCATGGTCTTATCTAGTAAATTGGTTATCATTTGAGTGAGATATACAGTGGCTCAAAAAACTGTCCACATGTTTGCGCTATTTTGACTGTTTACATCATTGTACAAGAATGGATAGGTATTCCCAGGACATCCTGCCATGGCCTGGGAGTACTACATCAGGGCTTCAAAATGAGCCCTTACCCGTGGGAATTGGTGGTCATATGGTGGCACTATGAGGTTTGCAAAATGATGACTCATGTGGACAGTTTTTTGAGGCTAGATTGAAACTATATAAATTAATGGTTATGACACCATAAAGTCATACCATTATTAAATAAATTATAATGTGGTGTCATTATGGCATTATTAAACCTATCTCTCACTATATAATGAAGGGAGTCTCATGTATGATAGTCATAATCACCATGAAAGCCATCTCCTCTGCTCAAAGGGATAACATCCTCTCTCTCTCTACTGCTGGCCTCTCTGCTTGTCAAATAGCATCTAGAACTGGTGTATGCAAGTCTACTGTGGCCAAGCTCACCAAAGAATGTCACCCAGACAAAGAAAACTCTAGTGGAGGTCGTCCATCCAAACTCACCTCTACTGATAGGAGGGCCATTATTCAGCATATTACTACAGGAAAGGCTGACAATGCTGTCCAAGTCACTCATCACATCAATTCCATCATCACTACCCCTGTATCTTCACAAACTGTGAGAAATGTTCTCAAGGCAGCCAACCTCAAGGCTGTAACAAAGAAGAAGAAGCCTCTCCTTTCTATCAGTCATAGAAAAAGAAGACTGGACTTTGCCCTGGCCCATCAAAACTGGACTGTAGAGGACTGGAAGCGTGTCATATGGTCAGATGAGACTAAAATCAACAGGATTGGGTCAGATGGAAAGGTATATGTGTGGAAAAAGAAGGGGGGGCCTCTAACAGACAGAGAGATTAATGGGACACTCAAGTTTGGAGGAGGTTCTCTGATGGTATGGGGGTGTATGGGGTGGAATGGTGTAGGAATGCTTGCAGAGGTTGAGGGGAGGATGGATGCTGAGCAGTATGTGGACATTCTCAACCACCACTTGCTGCCTAGCATGGCAGAATCAGGAATTGATGAAGAAGATATCATTTTCCAACAGGATAATGATCCCAAGCATACATCCAGGAGAGCCAGAGAATGGTTTGAAGAACATAATATTCATCTCCTTGACTGGCCAGCACAGTCCCCTGATGTCAATGTCATTGAACACCTCTGGGGAATACTCAAAAGAAGCTTATAGCCTATGAACACCCCCCTAAAGGAGTATGGGAGTTATGGGAGAGAGTGGTGGTAGAGTGGGGACAGATTACAGCAGAGGACTGTCAGAAGTTGATTGAAAGTATGCCTAGAAGGATAGAGGCAGTAATCAAGGCCAAGGGAGGCCACACAAAGTACTAGAATACCTGATTTCCTATGTAAAATATCTGAGTCAAAAAACTGTCCACATGAGTCATCGTTTTGCAAACCACATAGTGCCACCATATGA
>JABBWA010000241.1:0-71373 GCA_016628065.1 Suillus lakei | reverse complement strand
AGATGCTTCAGACTGAACATCTATTGAGTGAGTTGTGGCTTAGTGCTCAGGTTTGCCAAACACGGAGGATCCACACTGACGAGACAGATGCTGAATGACATATAGAGAAGATATTGTGTTGCCAGGCAGAAATAAAATTAAAGACAATGTTGTAGAGTGCGCACTTCCAGGTTGAGTGTCACGAGTACCTTTAACAAACCATTATTCTTTCCTCAATCGCCCTAAGAATCCTATGAAGCGCCAACACCCAGCGCCTACGAATGAACCCTAAGATACGAGTAAACCTTCCTACGGCAACTATTCCCCTTGCCAGATCAACCAACGTCTTTGAAGTAGTAGACTTGCCCACAGAAGAGGCTGATGATGAAGACAACGATGTCTTCTATGAGTTACCAGATGAAGAAGAGTTCTATGACTGTGATTAAACTATGTTCGTTTCAATGTCACGTGACTTGATAAGATTAGATACCAGACTCAGATAAGATATGATTAGTAGTTACGATTAGATTAGATAACATCACGTGATAGAGTCACGTGATCCTTCCATGACATTCTACGACCTTCTATGGTACGACTCCGTTTCTATTTTATGATTGGCTAGTTAGTTAGGACTCAGATTCAGTCTCCGTCTCAATAGTAGTATATAGTTAGGACCGTTTGTAGTCAGTAGTTCTTTAGTTCAAACCTCTTGTATCTACATTGTAGCAATCCAGGACGTACTTGCTCATATCCTTTCTCTTGTTGTGATATCCTTGTTTGAGTCCTAGTCTCCTGCCCTAGCGTGAAAACGTTATAGGGGTTGTGACATTAGGTTTGAACTATAGGGGACTCCGACTCGCTATACCGCTAGCACTATCCTTTAAAGCTCTGACCGACTATACCGTCCGTTAGACCTTTGAACGATACCCATCATCTTGGTTACTTTGAACGTGTCGCCCAGCATTACTGCCCGGAACATCTTCAAACTAACGCGTTACACATTTATCTTTGCCCGTCTTAACCGACGCGACCTTTTTCCCTATCACACCTTTTGCTTCATTTGAAGCGCCTTCTTAGTGTTACTCTTTTCGTAGTTAGTAGACCTATACCAGGCCCCGCCTTACATTGCGGCCGCCAGTATACGGAGGAGGAGCAACCTTAGGTGCTTTATCCGCGACCTCAGTGCTGGCCCAAGACCCTGCCTGCTGAGCTCTACGAATACCTTTCATCTTTTACGATAGTTTCCTTCGTACGCACGTAGTTTCTCCAAGAGTATTTAGAACAGTTTTCTAGCTTAGCCAAGCGGATAAACTCGCAGAAACCGTACAGACTTGTAAGCTTCGGCTGGAAGAGTCCTGTTACCGTTTGCTTGTCTTTCGTGGAAGCTTCCTAGTTCTGTCACTTGCAGAGAAGTAGACTTATGTAATTCCTTTGTAGTTAGTAGTAAGGAAGTGTCAGTGGGGATATTACCAGAACCCCTTGACCCTGAGTAAGAAGGAAGATCCGATCAGATATCGGGGACCGCTCAGTTTTCCCTTTATGTACTACGTTTTCCCTTTTCCCTTTTACCATCACTCCTATCCGGGTGGACCGTTACGACTAGTCCACCACATCCCTATTCCCTTTTTCGGAAAGACCGTTATGACTAGTCTTTCGACTTCTTATGACATTGTAAACGGGTTCCAGAATACAGCTGGTACGATGTCTAAGAATACATACTCCTTTCGCGATTTCTGTGCCATGGATGAGGCTATGAATGGACCTAGAGAGTCCTTCACATGTTACAAATGTGGAAAGCCTAATCACATCGCAAGAAATTGTAGAACTCCAACTACCTCCGCGTCTCCACAGAGAGAGACCTCCACATCAGACACTACACCTCCAAAATGGTTCTAGGATTTCCTAGCTCAGGAAGAAGCAAGGAAGAAAGAATCAGTAGCACCCAAATGGTTTAAAGACTTCATAGAGACACCACGAGGCAAAGAATTCTTGGCTAGAGAAAGAGCCGAATTGGCAGCAATCGCCAAAAAGAAATCTGAGCCGCCAGAATGGTTTAAGAAGTGGGCCGCTGCTGAGGACAAGAAGATCCTTATAGAACCAGAGGACAAATCAGGCAGTAGATTTCAATCCTAGCTAGTTTTGCGGAAATCGAAGAAGTGCATATACGATCGAAGTCAGAGCACTTCTATATTCCCATAATGTTAAAGGGAAAGAACAGATCTGTAGATTTGAAGGCACTTGTAGACTGTGGAGCGTCTACACTCTTTATCAACGAGAAGTTTGTCACGAAGAACAAAGTCTGTTGTAGAAAACTTGCATGACCTATCCCGGTCAAAAACATTGATGGCTCGTTAAATGCTGCCGGATCAATGACACACTTCACAGAATTAAGTCTGAAAGTAGGAAACCATGAAGAAGACAAAGCAGCATTCATGGTAACAGACCTTGGAAGTGATGATGTCATCATCGGTATAGATTGGCTACGCTATCATAATCCGGAGATAGATTGGAACGCAGGAAAGTTCGCACTTACACGTTGCCCGGTGAAGTGTGAAACTAAGAAGGAGAAAAGACTCCGAAACAGGGCTGAGAGGAAGGTACTACCAAAAGAAGATGATGTACCTGGTCTAATTCCGACAGAGGAAGATGACGAAGAAGAAGCTCCAAGGAAGAGGACAACATGTGAAGAGGTAGAAGATGAAGAGAGTCCGGAAAGTTGGATTCGCTATAAAGCCTCGGTTGCCACGGAGTTGAAGGTAGCAGATGACGCTACAAAAAAGAAGCAGACTATGGAAGAGATGGTTCCTAGCTGGCTTCATGAATACCTGTGAGTGTTCTCAGAAGAGGAATCGAAACGATTTCCTGAGAGGAAGAAGTGGGATCATGCGATAGATCTCAAAGACGAAAGTGATCTTCCACCGAATGCGAAACCCTATCCCTTGTCACCCAAAGAAATGGACACACTGAAAGATTGGCTAAAGGCAGAAACAGCACTGGGACGTATTAGAGATTCACAATCCCCAGTAGCAGCGCCTTTCTTCTTTGTGGCTAAAAAGGATGGAAAGTTGCGTCCAGTAATGGACTATAGAAAGCTCAATGAGAAGACGGTTAAAAATGCATATCCGCTACCAAGATCTCAAGATTTAATTGATGCTTTAACGGGTGCAACAATCTTTTCAAAGATGGATGTACGATGGGGGTACAACAACATTCGCATGAAGAAGGGAGACAATGGAAGGCGGCCTTCAAAACGCCGTTTGGTCACCATGAACCAACCGTAATGTACTTCGGTTTGACGAATTCCCCGGCCATGTTTCAAACTATGATGAACGAGATATTCAGAGATTTAATTGATGGAAAGACTGTAGTGGTCTATATCGATGATATTCTTGTGTTCACAAATGGAAACCGGGAGCAACACCGAAGTGTCATAAGAGAAGTACTCAAACGACTAAAGGAGAATGACCTGTTCTTGAAGCCTGAGAAATGTAGCTTCGAACAGTCTAAAGTCGAGTTCCTTGGATTGGTAGTGGAGAATGGTGAGATTTCCATGGACCCTGTGAAGGTAGAAGGAGTAATGAAATGGCCCGTTCCCAAGTGTGTGAAAGACATACAAGCGTTTATGGGATTCGCCAACTTCTATCGAAGATTCATTTTGGGGTTCTCGGATATTGCCAGACCAATGAATGATTTGCTAAGAAAAGATGTCAAATGGGATTGGACGGAGAAGCAACAGAAAGCCTTTAATGAATTAAAGAGGCGATTCACAGAAGCTCCGCTCCTAGTAATGCCTGACGTTGAGAAAAAGAAAAGAATAGAAACCGATGCTTCCGATTACGCATCTGGTGCAGTACTTTCTCAACTGATGGAAGATGGCCTTTGGCACCCCGTGGCATATTACTCAAAGTCAATGAACGATGCAGAAAGAAATTATGACATCCATGACAAAGAGTTACTTGCAATCATTCGAGCGTTGGAGGAATGGAGGCACTATGTGCAGGGAGCACCTCACCCAGTGGAGATCTGGACGGATCACAAAAATCTCGAGTATTTTATGACAAGTCAAAAGTTGACACAAAGGCAAGCCAGATGGAGTTTATTCCTGGCGGAGTATGAATTTACGCTCCAACATAAGCCCGGTGTTGTTAACGATAAGGCAGACCGTCTTTCTCGGAGATCAGACCACAGAGGGGGGGTAGAAAACGACAATTCTGACCGCGTTTTGCTGAAACCGGAGTTTTTCCAAGCAAAAGCTGCTAAAAGGGGACAGATTCTAGTGCAAGGAGAAGGAAATTTGCTTAAACGTATAAGGCAATGCACAGAAAGAGAACCCGAAGTAATGAAAGCGCTAGAGACGCTAAAAGCAGCCCCGGTGCAATTACGCAGAGGAATTGAAGAGTGGAATGTAGAGGACGGATTGGTGTTATTCCGAGGATTGGTTTACATTCCAAACGATAGAGAGATCCGCAGAGAGATATTGGAGTTGTTTCACAACTCTCCACCTGCTGGACATCCTGGATGAGCCAAAACCTTAGAGTTGATTTCCAGAAACTATTGGTGGCCTTCGATGACGAAATATGTCCATGATTACGTAGATGGTTGCGATCGATGCAAACAGACAAAGGTTTTCCCAAAACGACCAACGGGACCTTTACAGCCAAATGAAATCCCAGAAGGGCCTTGGCAGACGATCACATGTGACCTTATCGTGGACTTACCGAAGAGTGAAGGATTTGACAGTATATTCGTGGTCGTTGATTGATTCTCGAAACAAGCTCATTTCATTCCCACCGTAAAAGAAGTAGACTCGAAAGGAATTGCCGAGCTATTTTGAAGAACGTATGGAAACATCATGGAACACCAAAGAAAGTGATTTCGGACAGAGGAACAAACTTCGTGTCTAAGTTCATGGGAGAAGTATCGAAATGATTAGGTGTAAAATGGTCAGCATCGACCTCCTATCATCCCAGAACAGACGGACAGACCGAATGCGTAAATCAAGAAGTCGAACAATATTTGCGCATGTTTGCATCCTATAGACAGAATGATTGGGTATCTTGGCTATCGATTGCAGAATTCTCACACAACAACGCGATCACCGTAACAGGCCACAGCCCTTTCAAAGTTCTTTATGGATATAACCCTGATTTCACGATATCACCGAACTCCAACTCCCTTATTCCCGCCGCAGATGAGCGAATGAACCAGATGAAAGATGCACGTGATGATGCAGAAAACACTCTAAAGATGGTTAATGATCGAATGAAAAGATTCTATGACCAAGGAGTTGCAGACGCACCGCAGTATAAGAAGGGAGACAAGGTCTTCTTGGACGCAAAGAACATTAAACAACGTTGTCCAAATCAGAAGTTATCAGACCGACGTCTTGGGCCCTTTGAAATACTAGAGAAGACCGGCGAGGTGAACTACAAATTGAAATTACCACCATCGTATCAGATTCACCCGGTTTTCCATGTAGAACTGCTCACCCCATATCACGCATCCCAATTGGTTCCTCATCCACCTCCAAACTGACCACCTCCAGAACTTGTTGACGAAAAGGAAGAATTTGTCGTAGAAGGCATACTTGATAGCCGATTATTCCGAGGAAAGCTCCAATACCTAGTAAAATGGGAAGGATATCCGAAAGAGGAAGCATCATGGGAGCCAGAAGAGAACATTAAGAACGCTCCAATTCCTGTAGCGGAGTTTCATCAGAAGAATCCCACGGCTGCCGCTTCAAAACGAATTAGGAATTCTGTCCTTAATACTGCCGAATTTCGTACTTGGAGAGAAAAGAATATCCGACCTTCATTCATTCGCGATGACGCTCATCCTAGAGAGGGGGTAATGTCACGAGTACCTTTAACAAACCATTATTCTTTCCTCAATCGCCCTAAGAATCCTATGAAGCGCCAACACCCAGCGCCTACGAATGACCCTAAGATACGAGTAAACCTTCCTACGGCAACTATTCCCCTTGCCAGATCAACCAACGTCTTTGAAGTAGTAGACTTGCCCACAGAAGAGGCTGATGATGAAGACAATGACGTCTTCTATGAGTTACCCGGTGAAGAAGAGTTCTATGACTGTGATTAAACTATGTTCGTTTCAATGTCACGTGACTTGATAAGATTAGATACCAGACTCAGATAAGATATGATCAGTAGTTACGATTAGATTAGATAACATCACGTGATAGAGTCACGTGATCCTTCCATGACATTCTACGACCTTCTATGGTACGACTCCGTTTCTATTTTATGATTGGCTAGTTAGTTAGTACTCAGATTCAGTCTCCGTCTCAATAGTAGTATATAGTTAGGACTGTTTGTAGTCAGTAATTCTTTAGTTCAAACCTCTTGTATCTACATTGTAGCAATCCAGGACGTACTTGCTCATTATCCTTTTCTTGTTGTGATATCCTTGTTTGAGTCCTAGTCTCCGCCCTAGCGTGAAAACGTTTAAGGGGTTGTGACATTGAGCATCATGAAGGCCTGAGGATCAGCGCTGTCAGCACTCAGCACATAGCACTGCACATGTATACGAAGGATATTGTCTGCCTAATGTTGGTTGCCAAATGAACCTAATCACAGCATGTCACACGTCACACCCCCCCTGCGAACCTTCGAACCTAATGCTCATTTGGTCACACCTAAACAGGGCCGAACCTAAGTGCGTGTCTATACAGTATATCTGATGCTGACATCTGTTCAGAGTTGGCAGAGCATCAAATGACAGACTAACTCTGCATACGACTCATTGAAGCTGAGCAGGATGGTAGTGTACTGTCACTCGTCCCCTGAACCATATACTTGGTAGATACAGACAACACAGGCTAGTGTTTCAACCACATACCTAATGTCAATGCCAAGGGAATTTTGTCAATGGTGCAATAGCAAGCTCTTCTTGCTTAAGGTAACCAAGCTGACACAGCTTGGTACTGCATTGTGGGTATGTGACATCCTTGAGCTCTAGGTGGTGTTGGTCCAATGCAGTCCGGCCATATAATTGTTTATGCATTTATTCAGATATTGTAAAAACAGTCAAAGGTTATGTCACAACCAGGGCAGGGCAGAATAATAATGCATTGTCACTGGTCCTCAACTATGCAACAGTGGTCGCTCTCAACAACCTAACCTTCCTTTGCAACGGTAGGTAGATGTTATAATATACACCATCTCAGTGATTAATTGCAACCATGTCACAACTTTGCATTTGGCAGATTCCGTCGAACTAAGTCCGGGTATTCAAAGCTTTCTCATTTTGGGTACAATTTTGATACATATTGTGCATATTTTAGATCAGATAAAGCTTTTTAAAAGTTTATCGTTTTCAGGTTGTTTGCCTGATGAACCGCCCCCTGACACGTCACATGATTTCACATGACTTACAAACAATGTGTAACAATGACCAATGACTCATGAGTATGACACTGATGCGGACCTTACCAGAGAGGCTTGCAGATGTTATTTTCTTGTATTGGAGAGAAAAACATATGCAAGGGCCTCAGAACATGCAGCACATGAGAATGAGAAAAATGTAAAGAGACAGGGCAGTCTGTCACTGTCTGTGTGGTGTCCTCATATGTTTTTTTCACACATAATTGAAACATATCTGCACATATAATTGGCACACCTACATCAGAGAACTGATGAGACCTAGATATGGTAGCCGTGGGAACTATAGGACAATACAATTCTGCTCCTGCTAAATATGCCTATGTATACTGCGAGAAACTTGAGTTATTGGTACATAGCCATGGATGTCTGAAAATCCAGATTACCATGAAGAGTTCGTAACAAAGTCATGACTTTGCACCATCACGGCCAGTAAGCTATAATGGCGTAATTAGATACTACTTGTCGAGCAATATCATATACTGCTATTTATATTTGGACCTACAATGTCATTCAAGGCTTTATCATGGAAAACACCACTAGCCCTTGTCATCCAATTTACATTCGTATGAGAGCTCCCGACAAAGTCATGGCTTTGTGCCATCGCAGCCGGCAAGGTATAATAGCGTGATCAGGTCCTACTTGTTAAGCAATATCATATTGCCTTATTTATGTTGGACTTACAATGCTATATCGTGTGCCTCAAATATTGCATCAATTATATTGATATATGCGATCATGTATTTATGGCCTCAATTTACACCCCAGCACTAACTCGAACGGATTCTGGTGATAAGTACATGGTGTGAGTGTGTTGATTCAATATCATGATGTGCGCTGGGCCAGTACGTGTCGCTCACAGATGGATGAAGAGGATCGAGGTGTGGGATACCGTCTGACTCGGAGGTGCCCGATGAGCGCAAAGCACCCCAATAACATACTGTAACCCACATTTGCCAAGTTATGTAGCCTCGTTTGGTGCTCAAACAACGTAGTGTTTATTTCGTGTTCCCTCGAATAAAATTGATGAATGTGTGATCTATAAGCACAGGAAAGACAACTAGCTAACCAGTATCCCCGTCTTTGACACCAAGTTCTGAAGGTACAGGTGTCGAGGGTTGCGGCACTGTCTGTGATAACGACCACATGTCAGAGACGTCAAAACTGGTATGTCACTCTTCTGTGAAAAAAAACAGGAGTTTATTCCATGCCGTTGGGTTTGCCATCAACATCCTGGAAGGCTCTTCAAACCACAGTTCAATGGTCAACAGGCATCCGAAAGTACCAAGCCGTCTGACTTACAAAGATGCCTAAATTGAATGGACCAGGCTTGAAGTTGTTCTTGAACGCGAAGCATGCAATGATTGGGATCGCATATGCGATGTATAACACCGTCACAGAGAGAGAGAAGACAGTGTTGATAGCTTGCAGGCCCGCCGCGAATGACAATGTGCCGAGGAGGATGGAAAGGCCACGACAAACCAAACAGTGTTGATGGGCGTCTTGGTGAAGCTATTCATGCGATGGAGGTAGGATGAGAACGGTAGTGCACCGTCACAGGCAAATGCGAATGTTTGGTGGGATGGGTTGAAGGTGGAGTCGTCGAGAGTGCACACAAGGACAATGTCTTGAAGGAACTGTAGACAGTAGTGTGGTGGATGTTCTTCTGAATCATGAGCTGTACCTCAGGCAAATACAAGTCTAAAAATGAAATGACTGGGTATTGCCGAGTCTCCGCTGCTACCTTGATCAATCCCTTCGAAATATCATTGATCATCAATTAATGTATCTACTAGTACTACTCTAACATTGTAACGACATGGGCCCCATGGATCCTGTGAGTGATTGTTGCGCCAAGTTCATGGATGATCGCTGAAGTGATTGATAGCAATTGGTGCGCGCCCTCACTCTTCTGAAATCGGCGCCTACTATCTACTACTACAGGCAAGGGCAAAGAATCCCCATTGTTGAGGTGGGTCATCCAGATGTGGTGGTGCGGGATTCGACTGGAAGCGTGCGGGTGGGGTTTTGGAAGTGGTTGAAGGCGATTGTCTGCTGCAGCAACTGTGGGCATGACACCTGAGGTTGGTGAGTGCGCTCAGAGTCAGGGGAGTCAGTGTTCATAGTGTTGATGTCTATCGATAGATCGTGGAGTGGCTGTGGGGCCAGGGGGCAATGCCAAAGTCTTGCGATGCGTGTGGTGAGAAAGTGGAGATCATCTCATTGAAGCTTTGCGAATATTGGTGTAGTGTCAGTGTCGAACGGATACGTACGAATGCGAAATCTCTGACTCGGTATGCATCTGCAATGTGAATCTACATCCCATTTGATGATTGGTACCTGTCTGTTATTGAATGATGGCATTGTGGTATCCCATCCCAATGAAGCTCTTGAACTGCTCATTCTTCTGACCAAGCCTTTTCGCATTCGCAAGAAGCTCTGTCTCGCTCAATGCTGGGATGGACATGTAGTCTACTCACCTTGCCGTCCAAAGGGCCTTGTAGGTGGAAATACGTGCTTCCCCATCCCCAATGACACTGTGGGTCAGGTATAAATCATAATATGTTAGTACTGACTTGCAAGATCCATGGTTCGTGATCGAATCTGACCTGAACTTCATTCTCATAGTACGGGGCCCCATCAATCATTCTAATGATCCAACTGAGTTTTGAAACTGAGCCTAAATTGCAATACCCACCGGTAACCGTTTTGAAGGGCAAGTCATCTTCACTCTACTCCGCAAGATATCTTGGTCTGTGGGCATGTACCCTGGTCCACGCATGCAATCAATTGCATTGAAGTAATAGACGGCAGAGCCGTTCAACTGGAACTCTCGTGACCGATGAACTGCCTCCTTGACACCCGAGTCTCGCCAAAGTCCCGAATGGCATCAGCAACATCTCTTGGGAGCACACCACCCTCAATCTGGCCAGGAAGAGCGAGAATGACAGCCCAACAAGCATCATTCTCTGGCGACAGAGATATATTGAGTTGAGGCATAGCCTCAAGGATAGCACTAGAAGACCATTCAGGGTTACAATCAAGTTTGGCCCGACTAGTACGCACCGCATGGACTGAATCATGTTTGAGTAAATAATTTCCTTGTAGGAATCTCATTCAGAGTCGTTATAGCTGCCATGATGGATTATTTTCATCTGCTTGAGGACGGTGGACTGCAAAAATGTCATCAGCGCTGCATGTGGATTGGTCAATATGTGACTGACCTTCATTGCAACCTTCTGTGCATCCCTTAATCATGTAGACACCAAGCCCAAGAGTGGGCATCGTGTGGCCTAGACGACTTGTGTTGATCACATGCTATGTAGACCCATGATTGATTGCAGAAACTCACCACTGGAGCGTGTAACATCTGCTTCAAGCATGATTTTTAGAGCTGGGGGGTAAAGATGAGGAAAGGGCCAGCTATTTATGCGAGTCCGAAACATATGGGGGCACAGCGAATGTATGAGTCCTTTAGGGTGTGTTACATAGATTGTGGGGCCTTTACGTCGTTGTATAGGACTTTGTATTGTGTTTAGTGATGAAAATAAGGGACATGCTCTGCATATATTGTCATGTAATGGTATATAAGATAATGTAACTTTCTTACTGGTTCTCTAAATGGCGCCACAGCATGCTTGAGAGCTGATGAATATTATATGCACGGCTGACAACGGAACCCACAATCTTCATACCAGGGTTGACGCCAAGGCAGCTAACTATGTACTGGGTAAATTCAAGCAAATGAAGCAGGCACGAACTTGAGACCTGTGTGAATTTTTACACCATGACGAGTCTGATTGAAGTGTCACTTGGGCAGAAATGCAACGACATTAGGTGGAATGTTGCATATGTGGATCTCATGCATGTGGGTCATCCTGGTGTAAGCAAGGTTACCACGAGTCGGGTGAGAGGACAAGGGTAACATAGTGGTCGGTGGTATGGGCACCCCAAGAAAGTCATGTAGCACATCTAAAAGGTTCTAGATCCCTCAGGCTCAATTTTGCATTTTACATCAAGGACAGAAAGAAAGAATCTTGCTCACATACATCATCATCCCATGCCATCTCCTAATAGCGAGTCACCCATGTTGCTTTCTGTGAACACCAATTTAAATCCCGTGGGCGCATGGCAGTAGTTCAGCTTCTCCCTCTTCTCATAGGTCCCTGAGTGGGGAGTTGAACACAGTGGCCCGTATCCCCACGATGTCGATCTTGGGGCTTGTATAGATCAAGTTTTCCTGAGCTTGTTTGACAGCTTCCTGGTAGTGAGCAGAGCAGGAGATATTGCCAACAGGAGACCCAGGACACGAGCCTGCGAAGAAAGGGAGCGTCAGGATGGTGATGCCTGCAGCACCGAACCACAAATCCAGAAGGGGGACAGAAGAAGGTCTCCTAAGAAGATAGACAAGGGTAGGGGCATGGCTTCTCAAAATCAGGCCAGCTAGGGTACATGCACTACACAACATGCAGTCATTAGAAACATCAACAATACACGGAAAGCAACTACCTTATAACGGACGCCACAAATGGTCTTCCAGAAAGCTGATGACGCAGCTGGTGTGATGTGCGTGCGACCTCTTGTCATTTTCCATTAACCACACTGAGAGACCTGATAAATGATTAACATGCTTCAAGCATTAAAATCTGCAGTGACCTTACCAAATAACTGTCATTCAAAAGAACATTTATCGGGTAACAGAACATGTACAAAAGACATGCCCATCCTTCTGCAACAAGATTTAAAGTAACACTTCAAAGAGTCCAGGCGACTTAAATTACAGAATCAATATATCAGCCCCACAATCACATTGCATTTAAAGTAACACTTCAAAGAGTCCGGGCAACTTAAACTACAGAATTGATATATCAGCCCCACAATCACTTTGCAAAGACGTGTAGTACTTACTCCTTGCCACAGTATGTGCATGGAAACAGACCAACTTGGCCCTTGGAAGTATTTGAACTGATATGCCTTGGTATGCTGCTTCTTTTCATTGCACATGTCTCTTGATACTGTCAAAGGAGGCATTTGTACCAGATCTCGCCGTCCTATATGATTCATTGCTGATGAAACAGCCATCAGTAGATAGCGAAAACCAAATAAATAAATTGGACTCACAAGCTCGGGAGGTATTTTATCATTGTAAATATGTGGGTGTTCGTATGAATCTCTTGTCCTGCATCATCACTATCCACCGCCTTGCACTTCCCCACTCATGCTTGCTATTAGGGGTGCCTGTTCGAGAAGTTGGCTGTCAAGGGATTGTACCATGGAGGGTGCGGAGGGATAGTAAGATGGCGCTACATCCATAGCCTGGGGGCATACCCACCATAAGAATAATAAGGAGGGATGTAGCAGCTGTACAATGGCCCTGGGACTATCTGAGGCTGGGGGAAATAGGTTGCAGATGTAGGAGGGATAGAGTGGCCATACAATGGCCCTGGGACCATATAAGGCTGGGGGAAATACGGCGCAAGTGGGGGAGGAACAGCTGTAGGTCCCATCATATATTCCTTGTGGGGGCTGTCCATATTATGCCATACCAGCACTGAATACTGCAGCCGCCACTCCATAGGCTGTGGGAGCTGGCCCAGGTGCAAGATACCAAGCAACATGTCTATACATATCAAAAGGGACTGGTTCAACACATTAGGGTTGTAGTAGAGGCTGGGGGCGGGGTTGAAGTCGAGGCTCATCTTAGGGCAAGCCTTGGATCAAACTTTGGCCCATTTGACACGAATCATGATTTGAAGCTGACCATTTTGCTCACCTTTCCAAGTTGAATATCCCCCAGGCCATGACATGTTGTTGGCAACATCTTGATTGACTGGTCCATAGTATTTGGAGCCACAGCAGTTAGGACCTGAATCAGTGTTAGGGTCTACAAACCATGGACTCAGAAGTTGTGAGGTCACCTGCAGCATGGCACTGGCAGACAAAGATTGCAGGTGTGGCTCGCTACCATTACTGGTAGTAGTACTTGCTTCAGGTTAATGTGGTCTAATTAACTCCTGCATTGTTTGATGTGTACTGGTTTGAAACAACGTATTAACTTGACAAAGTATCTCATTGAGATAGGTGCATTTTTTTCATCTGTTTCGTTGTGCAGCCATAATCTACCAGATCTCATTGAGCTTGGGCTGGGATAAATTCTATTTGAGCATCTGTATTCAATGATGATATCACAATCAAGATTCGGATGTACACCAGGAGTACGCTTGACTCACTGTGACCGAAGAAAAAATGAGAGGCAGATCCTGAGTACTACATCACGGTATCCCCCACCCTTCAGGTGGATGAGGACCTCAATGTGAATTAGTGGTACTTAATGGCGGCGGCCTGTATTTGAAATTAGCTCATGTAGCACAAATCACATTTTGAAGCTGAGTGTTTTGCTCACCTCTGAGTCTTCAAGTTGAATATCCCGAGCTCAGCCACAGCTGGGACATGTTGACAACGTCTTGATTGACTGGTCCGTAGAATTCAGAGCCATAGCAGTCAGGACCTGAGTCAGCGTTAGGGTGTATAACCATGGAAGTTGTGAAGTCACCTGTCATGTACTGCACTGTGTACACCTCTTGTGCGGGCACCTGCAGCATGGCACTGGCAGACAAAGATTGTGGGTGCGGCTCACTACCATTACTAGTAGTAGTACCTGGTTCAGGTTGATGTGGTCTAAATAACTCCTCCATTATTTGACATGTACTGGTTTGAAACAATGTATTAACTTGACCAAGTATCTCATTGAGATAGGTGTGTTTACTTTCTTCTGTTTCATTATGCGGCCACACAACCGAGGTTAATAAATCCATCAGCATGCGCTTCCCCGCCCATTTGATGGCTGGACGTTCCTCTGGGGACAGATCACTCATACGCCCACTTGATATTTTGGGATATGTGACAAGTTTGAAGTCTCTGAGTCCATATGGAGTACTCATAATGGGGTCAGGGAGATATTCTCAAATGTCAGGACCTGGCGAAATCTGACATGAGATTGAAAAGTTGAAAATTCATTGCATGTAATGATAATCCATATGAACTCCACATACCCTTTGGCGGGCATCAACAACAAGAGTCTTCAGTTTTGATGTATTGTCGCCTCGAGCTCCATCGGCCCCCTGCCTAAGCTAAACGAAGACTTCATCATGATAAAGTCAATCATTATCATCAGTACAGCACACACCATTTTGAGCAAGCGCGTATAAGTGTCGTGCTCCATATCAGAGGAGTTCTTCAGCAACCACGGCAAAGTTCTCATGAAGATATTGTACCCTGCATGCAGCCGATCTTCACTACATAGACAAATCAATGTGAGAACATTGGTGACAAAATAACTTGAAGGTTACTTGATAGTAGCCGTGTCCTTACCATTCAAGTTGCCATCGTATCGCCTGTTGTTCTCGGTGATGAGGTCTTTGATATTATCGAATGAGCAATGATGCACCTGATGCCTCTCCCCACATGTCGTACCAGTAAATACCCTGTCCACCATGCGATGAGCCTGTCATGGTGACCAGAGAGCCTTTGAAGAAGTCCACAATAGGCCACCAGAATATTATCACCATTGGTGGACAACCACAGGATGATACATCTAGCAGGCAATCTTCAATCATGGTCAATAAGAAGACAGAGACGAGAGATCAATAAGCACATGAATGGTACAAATACAAACAAACAAACTTGTGTAGTCAGCAGAAATTTTGAGATGCCCGTGCCGGTCCCCAACTCTGCTATGCAAACGTAGAGCTTCGTTGCCATGACATCGGACTGCACTTGCAGTGGGTCAATCATCATCATCAGTGCTTAATGGTTGAATGAAGTTTATCTTGTGCCAGTGTGATTCGTGAGTGAGCCATGGGCCATATTTCCATCATCCAAACATTTCAAGAAACAGGAAATTCGCGATTCAGTAATTACTGCGTGAAGGGTACAACAAGAGATGGCCTTACAGGTATATAGCAGTACAAGAATATGTGGCTGTGGTACATGCATGATGATGTAATTATGCATTGGACTCGGACGCACAGCCTGACCCGCAGTCTGAGCGACTTTCAGATTCCAAAATCACACTATCCGCATCATCAGAGCTTTCACACCAAGCCTGGCCATGCTCGTTACAGTCAAACCTACATCCCTTCGTCCCTATTACCACTCCTCCGTCATGGAGGATGTTTCCAAGAGAGCCGATTTGCAAATCAATGCTATTCATATGTTTTTGGGATGTTGTTGTTTCCTCTTCGAGAATGGACTTTATGAGATCCAGTTCGTGAGAATGAATGCGTTGGTATTGCATTCTTGCAGCAATGGCTCGGTGAGTGACTCGGGAAAGCTCAAGCATACGCTCATTGAGATAAGTTGAATTAGAATTGGAAGGAGTGTAGTTCCACTTTGAAATAAATTTTAGAATTAGAATTTACATTATGAGATCTTACAGTACTCACAGTAGTTTGTAAAATCTTGGGTCTCTCTGTTGGTGTTTTGCAATCCTCGTTGGGGTCACCGGCTTCAAATAAGGCACACCAAAAGGAGCGCTTACGACGACCATGGGCAAGGTTTCTTTGCATGGTCGAAACTAAGCTACCCTCTTCAACTTGAGGGGCAAATACACCAGCAAAGTAGTAGTCTCTTGGTTGAATAAAACGGAAGAGCTGCCAGCAACCGAGGTGGGGGTCAAGGAGGGTCTGGCAAGTTGTCTGGAGCATAAAATATTAGTGAATGTGCTCTGGACAGTCCATTATTAAGTAGACAAACCGAGGCTTGCTGAGAAAAGACCTATCACTGCTCTTCAATAGTGATCGAGATTGACTCATCGTGAAGGGTCCAATTCAGTTTTCCCACTTTCCACTCAAAGTTGACTTATGGTGTTTCCCATCGGCAATACCCAATTGTTGAACGTTCAGCCGGGCATTGGGCAAGAAAGGATAGAATGAACGCAAAAAGATTCAACATGTTAGTGTGATCATTAAGTTGGATAACTTCAATAACTACATCAATTTGCCCAATTTGGAGAGAGCGTCTTGTCGCATACTTGGGATCATCCAATCAACTTGCTGTCCAACAATTGTTTGAAGCTACCGCACGAGATCTAAAAGACTTGGAGTCTAGAACAGCCACTGTGAACGCCTCCGAGCCCTAGTGCAAGGAACTGCATCTCCAGAGCGCCACAAATGCGCATTGCAAAATATCCGGATCAAAATTCATGTTGGATTATTGCCCTTCTCTCTGGCTTGTTTCTGTTAATGGTGTTGTGCAGTGCATCTGGTTGCTCTTGGGAGAGGGAAACAGACGCCCGTGGACTCAACAGGCATCATGCATCCTGTCATTTATATAGGAAGTCTAGCGTTCATGCAACTCAGAAGAGATGGGAACGTGCCAGAGATGCATTGTTCGCACATTCAAGTTTGCCTCCTCACCGCCACAGCAACATGTCTGCGAACACCTCACATGTGAGTTGCAACTGTTATTCATAGTAACTCACGTAAACTTGAACATCAGATAACGGGCCGTCCGAGACCAGTTGCCCCCCACTAATCGCTAGCACTGAGGCAAAGGCAAGGGTCCGCCGCCCGCATCCTCAATACTTCCAATCTTGTTGACTTGCAACACTCCCTTGACCAAGAAATTCCACAGAATGATGTTGATGTTGAGATGGAAGACGTATTTGACTTTGGTTCGTCTCTTTTGAATAGCAGCCATTTACCTTCCGTTTCTGATCTCTTGACTCGTTCAGAGGAACCGGCACGCCCTACTAGTACAAGGCGAATTCCAAGGTCTTTCAATGATATTGCGCACTCAGAGGAAGAAATCAATCACTCCAAGTCAGGTCAGAGTCCATCAACTCAACATCTGGCCACCCTCCCTCCCTGATCCAGATTCCGACGTGTTCTTCTAACACTCAGAGACACCCTTCAAACACCCTTCAACTCATTTGGCCTCAGCCAGCTATACCCCCGTCATCCTTCCTTTGAGCCAGATGGATTTGTTGCATCCTCTTTACTTGGAAGAACATGTCCAACCACTGCTCAAGAAACTGATTCTCCACCAAGGGTCTTTGCTCCACCATACCCCTTCCCTAATATATCAATTTATCACCTCATGTCCTGGATGAACTCTGGCACCAGTCGAATATCAGAAACTAAAGTCGTGGCCCTTGTCAAAGATGTAATGCTTGCGGAAGATTTCGACTGCGAACATCTTCAGGGATTTTTGGTGAGACAGAGTTTGCAAGAACTGGATAAGGATGAAAGGGGGAAGAGAATCACCTTTCCAGATGACTGGATTGAGACTAGCGTCACAATCGACATTCCAACGAAGTCAAAGGAGGATTGCTCTAGGCCTTACACCATTCCCAGGTTCCACTACTGCCCTCTCGTAGAAGTCATATGCTCCGCATTCACAGATGCTCAAGCACGGGGATTCCATCTTTTGCCCTTTAAACATCTCTGGAAGGATCCTATAGACAATCATCAAGAGCGAATATATGATGAGCTTTATACCTCTGATGCTTGGCTAGAGGCTCAGGACAATCTCCAAAAACTGCCAAAGGAGTCCAGGTGTTCATTGGAATGTGCAATCGCAGGTTTGATGCTCTTTTCCGACGCCACTCACCTGGCGAACTTTGGGACTGCCAAGGCTTGGCCACTTTATGCCTACTTCGGAAATCTCATGAATTATTTACACTCATCACCTACATCAGGATCATGTCACCTTATAGGTTTTTTTTCCTTCAGTGAGCCTACCTGATTGCATATGTAACAAACACCGCTAACATAGACTATCTTCATCAGCTTCCTGATAATATCAAAGATATTCTAAGTAGTCTGCCTAGAATCTCAAAATACGGCATGGCCTCCCTTCACATGCACCGCCACAGGGAATTATTTCAGGCATGCTGGGAAATCTTGCTGCATACAGAATTTCTTTATGCGTATCGACATGGACTGGTTTTGAAGTGTGCCGATGGAGTCATGCGGAGAGTGTATCCTCGAATCTTCACCTACTCAGCTGACTATCCGGAGAAGTACATTTTCCATTGTGTTTGTTTAAAATGTTGCATGGCTCATACATTTCCAGGGCTTTAATTGCGACCATCAAGGACATGGGCTCATGCCCATGCCCTCGCTGCCTCACACCAAAAGGCTTGTTTGGTTACCTTGGACTTGCGAAGGACATGAAATCCCGTGTGAGTAACCTTCGAGTCTACATTACAACTAAGGTTGTCAAGGCTCGTGGGTGCCTACTCTGGTGAGTCTAGCCCTATGAGATACGATTCACTAACCATCTCTTGCAGAATCAATTTGTTGAGAAGTTGGGAGCACTAGGCCTTGACCCATTTCATATGCTCGTTGTCGACCTGATGCATGAGTGCAAACTAGGTACCTGGAAGGCACTCTTTACCCACCTAATTAGGCTTCTTTATGCCCTCCCTGGGGGCGTTCAGCTTGTTGCGATCCTCGATGGGAGGTATGTGGAATTCATACGGATTATCATTACATGCAATGAATTTTCAACTTCTCAATCTCATGTCAGATTTCGACAAGTCCCAACATTTGGCAGCGGCATGATTCGCAAATTTGCGAACAATACCTCAGAAATGAAAAAACTGGCAGCCCGTGACTTCGAAGACATCTTACAGGTTAATTTTTGTTGTTTAAGTTTCTGCGTACTGACATCCCCTCCAGTGTGCTATTCCAATTTTTGAAGGGCTTTTCCCTTCCGGCCATGATGTGGTTGTGCAGTCTCTGCGATATCGGTTTGCAGAGTGGCATGCACTTGCTAAACTCAGGTTGCACTCGGATTCCACCTTGACTTTTCTGGAAGAAACATTCAAAAAACTCTCCCGGCAGCTGTGAAAGTTTTGAACTGACACATGCACTGTCTTTGACACTCTGGAGTTACCAAAAGAGAAAGCGGCTTGTCAAAGAAGGTTTGCTCAGCGTTCTGAGACCCACAGTGTCTCTCCAGAATCTACGGCGCCCAGGGTAAAGAAGTTTAATCTGAACACTTATAAATTTCACGCCATGGGAGATTATGTGAGGACAATCAGGTTTTTCAGGACCGTTGATTTGTTTACCACTCAAATTGTACATATCAGCAGGATTCCTTCTATTGCGCATCTGAAATCCTCGTGCAGGGGGAGCTTGCACACCAAGCTCTGAAGGTGTTCTACCCACTGACCAACAAACTAGACACTTCAGTGCAATTAGCTAAACACGAACGCAGGCGCTGTGTACTTCGAAGGGTGGGAGAGGCCGGTGTGGGTAACAACTCCACTGGAGGAGGATATAATGTTGGGTGAATGCTATGCCTGCTGCTTCTCTTGCAAGACAAGAACGTTCGACCCTAAAGGGGTCTGCTACTGATAGAAGTCTGATAGTTAGTATCTAAGGTCGTGGAAAGGTAAGGAAACAAGTCCGAGGGTATGTGGACCAAGTCCGGAGGTCAAAACGTCAGGTCCGAAGGTAATCTACCAAGTCCAAAGCATGGGAAAAGCGGGTCCAAGGCTTCGGGTCGTCGGGTTATGGAGAATAGCAAGGGAACGGGTGTGGAAAGCATCAGACTATGTCCGGAAACAAGGGAAAGTCAAGGGAAATGAATGACAAGGGTTGCGGGTGCGAAGTGGGTGCGGAACGAGTGATAACCAGGTACATTCAGCCAGGTAACAGGTAATGACAGGTATGTGACCAAGTAGATGGGAAGTCCCACCTACAGTAAAGTAATGTGCTTGGTCATACTACCAGTCCTACATAACTAGCTATGTAGAAATCCGGAATACTGAAAAGTAGGAAAACATCGGGTCCAAAGGTATGTAAACTAACATGAGGCACTGCGGACATGTGAGAACACAGGTAATAATGCTGTCTACTGCATCAGCCATGGGAATTAAGATACTACACACCTGTGGGGTCAGATGGAACGGACTGGACATAGGACGGACGGGTTTCTGAAGGTATGCAAGCGGGTCCAGAGGATCTCTGATGATCTCCGAGGGTAGTCCAGCGGGTCCGAGGCTCGGAGAGCGCGGGAAAGCGTCGGGTTTGAGCGGGTTTCGTCGGAGATGACTGGGAGTGACTGTACTGATGTCCAGATGACTGGGCTTTCGACATACTCCATAAAATGGGCCTCTGCAGGGCTGCAGCCAGAATGTTTCCTACACCAGGTCATGTGCATCTACCTCCATCAATCAATCACCGGTTGACCCCCCCTCCTCCGGAAAGTGTTACCATATCACATGCAGTCGGAACAATGCAGTCGCTCTATTCATGTTCCTCCGAGAGCATGATGACGACCCAGCTCTCAAGGTACGAGTTGAGTGAGATTTTAAACATATGTTTACTCATGGTGGTTATCAGAAATTCATGCCAAAACTGAAGGACCACATCCTTTATAGGCTGCGCAAACTGGATGTCAGCCATTGCGACCATACCTTCACAGATCAAGAGCACAACTCAGTCATCATTCCTAATGACACGATCTACTCCGTCCACACCATGCAAGTACACTACACCACGTACGATATGAGGCGCGAGTATGACACCATCAACCCTAGGACACATGCCGACGTCATGGTGCTTTCAGGTGAAACAACACCGACTCACCTGTATTGGTATGCTCGCGTATTAGGTATCTATCATCTGGAATCATGGCTCAACGATGGGGGCAACCTGTGAGAGAGCACCTTGAGGTCTTATGGGTTAGATGACTGGCCCCCTTGCATAACCATACATTTGGCACGAAGCACACATGTCTTCCCAAGGTTGCTTTTGTGGATGAGTCGGATACAGACGCATTTGGATTTCTCAATCCAGGACAGGTGATTCAAGGCGCACATTTAATTCCAGCCTTTGTTTCAGGTCGCGGTGCTAGCTCCCTTCGCTATGGAAAATCATTCGTGCGTTCTGAAGGGGAGTTGGATGATTGGGAGGTGTATTGGGTTAACACGTGAGCACCAATATTTATTCTTAAGATATAATATATCAAATCTCAACCTCCAAGCCAGATTTGTCGATCGGGATATGTTTTTGCGGTATACTCACCTTGGTGTTGGCCATCCAGCCATGCTGTGGAATATAGTCAAAGGCTGTCTCAAGTCTCCGGGCGCCACCATTGCAAGCAATAGCAATGAGGTAGATATGGACCACGAAGGCAACAGTGACAAAGAGTGTCACGGTTATGCAGGATGTGGCGATGCAGAAGAAGTGAATGATGAAGATATTAGTGACGATGAAACAGAAGATGAAGACTCGGATGAAGGAGGTGGGGATGATGACATTGACAATGACCTACCATTGTTTTAATTCAAATCGTGATTTGTGCTACAGGAAACCTGTCAAAGACTCGGTGGTTTGCCTTACCTCAGTCCGAAACTCAAGTTTTAACATTGTGCCTGTAAACTCACGTCAAGGTCCTCATTCACCTGATGTGCAGAGGATATGTAGTACTAAGGATCTGCCTGGCCATGGCCCAGGAGGTGTTCAATTGAAATTTGCAAAGTGATCATGATCATTATGTATTGAGTCTGGAAATATAAGTAACCCTAACTAACATCATCCTCAGTGACGTCGTATCGGAGCATCGTGTTTGCTACATACGGTAGGGCTTGTGTAAGCTTTCCCCCTGGTGATGTGGTGGTTGTGCAAAATTATGTCGGCGACAGTGCGTGAATAGTGCATGAGTTGTCTGAGATGGCACATTCACAAAAGATTTACAATTTTTTGGTGGGGGTGATGTTTATGGTCAGCAACTTAGTCACCCAAACATCATTGGTGTCCAGGTGGGATTGAAGGAGCGGCCATCCCAGCGCGGAGCTATCATGATGTCCTATCACGCCTGATCAGTATTTTACACGTAAACTTCCTCATCAAAGAACCCCCAGGAAGCGACTTGGCAGCACCTTGAATGCGAGATACGAGAAAGCAGAAAAGTCAATGAAAAGTCGAAAAAGTCAGGTAAAGTCTACTTATGATCACACCACACGGGGTTTGTGGAGCGAGATACGATGGGCACGGAAGTGCCTGCTGATGGGTTAATTAACCACGGTTGTGTGGCCGCACAACACAACAGATGGAAAAAATGCGCCTATCTCAATGAGATAATAGAAAGTTGAAAGGTCAAAAAAGTTGTTCAATTTAGGTAAAATCTCTGTTTGTCCTCAATGACATGTTAATATAATGTACCCCTAACCTGCATATGGCTGGGCGGCTGAATCTGTTGATAAGATCTGAGGGCGAGTCTGCATGTAATTAAAGTCGAGAACCCAGGCTGCTGTATGTTTATCAAGGGGCCCCAGGTGGCCCAGGGGAGTTATGATATTGGGCTCTTGGTAACTTCCACATACTATCATTCCGGGCAATCTGCAACATTTTCAGCAAATCTTTTGTAGCTCCTCTTCATATTATCTTCTACGAATTTAGAGGGTTGTAGATTCATACTACCTCTATGTAGATCTAATTTTTGCTCATTTTTAGGATGTTGTGGTGTCGGATGAAAGCTGAGAAAATTCAGGGTCCGACTGCTAATCTGCACAATATGGTCATGTTGTGTCACACCTCGGTACAGCACCAGCACCGTCAACTTTGACTCTCCACAACTCTCGATCTGTTGGCTGTGCGGCCTGTGCCATAGAGGAGATTGAATTCCTTACACTCTCTCGGAGTCTCCCCTATTCACTGTCATGTTTTTATACATGTCATCAATTCTTCCTCAATAGCATCTTAAAACAACAGGATGGCCTTTATCGAAGTTGTGTTCTGGAATCCTGACGAGGTGATTGTTATGCTCCAGGTATAACTTTGTGAATATATCTGTAGGATCTATGGGATCTGGATGATTTATGTTCTTGCATGGTTACAAATTACCACTATTTCATCTCTCGCAGCTGCAACACTCAAGAAATTTTCATTCTACTTGGACAGTACATCATATATAAGTGGTCTACATATGCCTGAATTTCACATATTGCAGTTACCTATCTCCATATTATATGAGTGAACGGACATGCATAATATCCCGTATGATACGGGCCAGCGGACCATGGGCCGAAGGTAGAAATATCCTCGACTATGATAGATGGGCCAGGAATGATATTATTCCCAATGGAGGCGAGTGGGCCCATGTGGGGAATATGTAGAGTAGATGAGTGGGCTGATGGACATCAGTATTCTATGGATGGATGGGCCAAGGTAGTTGGATATTATGTAGATGGGTGTACCAAGGTAGATGTGTATCAAATGGACGGGTATGCCAAGGGTACTTGTTATCACATACATGGGTGGGCTGAGGGTGTTATATAATACATTAGATGGGTGGGCCGATGTATTAGTATTATATTGTAGACGGGTGGGCCGAGGGAGCGGTGAAATATTCATTATACATACGGGTGGGCCGACGTGGGGGTATATAATATAGACGGGTGGGCCCAGGTGAATGATAATTGTAGACATGACAGAGCTCAGGTAGTTGTATATCATCGAAATCAAAGGAGGTAATAATTCAAAGTCATGTAATGATGAAGGTCATAAGCGCCAGAAGATCGAGCACCCAGTACTGACACGAACATGTAGTACCGACTACCGAGTAGCTAATACACGGCTTGTGTTGCCCTACAAGACACCCCCATTATGACTACCGAAACTCGAGTGAAGTGTACCGAGTGCCGACACCCGGGTCTCGACAAATGAATATTTGATATCCAGCACACTTCCAATCATCTGGTATTTCAGTGAGCAATGGATAATACATCTTTGAAAGCCAACATCATGCAAGGCTCCCTTATCTGATCCTCGCTATCTCCACCCCCTTCAACACCAAAGTGTGGACAACCAGGATTCAGCGTCCGATTTCCCAAGATCAATTCCAACATGAATGTTTCTTCCACTTCTGATATTGAAATAACCCTCTGGTGCACTTGGGCCCTGACTGTCACTCATGAAGCATGTGAATATACTGAACAGAAATTCAATGCAGAGAAGACAGGAGGAGACCCAGTTATACCTTCTCCGAAGCTAGACACTGATCTGGTGATGGCTTGTGATTGATTGGTTAATCAGCTCATAAAGGCATATAAAAATCCCAGTGGGTCTTCCTGCAGATTCGGAAATTTTGTTTGATCAGTCAAATTGCTTCATCACAGTTCAGATGCAGATTGATATTGCAAGATATAGCAAATTGATCTCCCTGAAGGACACGGAGCATAATGAAGAGAGAGAGGAGAAGTTGCTTGAGAGGTGTCCTCCTGGCCATGAGGGCACAAAGTTGGTCGAGATACCCACCACAATTCTTGATGCATCCGGTGCCATCACCGCATGGTACCTCCTGGACGCCCTGACCGATGCCACCCAGGTTTGTAATATATATTGTTACTCAATGGATATTGAAGATCAAATGGTGCCTATAGAAGGAAATTTGGGCAGCCTCGAATTTGCTCGCTCCAATGCTCGAAAAAAGCGTAAAGGTTGATGGCAATTGGCAAACTAATCAAGGGTGGTTCAACCCAAGCTCGGAAAATGATGCCTTAACTCCCGGATGCATCAATTTATCTCCGGCATGGTTTCAACAGGGGCACGAGGTAGGATCTGATGAGATGGTGATCTCGGTGGTTAAACTCACGAATCCCATAGAATCAGTTGGATCTGGAGGTATCTGCATCATTGAAGGGAGCATCCTCCGAGAAGATCTTGAAAGCCATTGCGTGGCCAGCAGCCATTGCAACAGCGGCACTCAGGGTTATGCATCCTGAGCAGTACTGGGCAGGGTTGCGAGCCTTTACGAGCCTTGGAGAGAAGGCAGAAAGCAAGGAACTGCTGAAGATGTCAGAGACTCTCCAGTACTGGGCATCGGTGTTTAACAGCCTCTCAGTCATTTGCAATCGGCAAACCCCGAATCATCGAGACCATTTATCAATTCTGGAATGCTTCAATATTCTCACTACTGTGGGGAATTATTCAAATGCTAGGATGAGTATGCCAAGCCTTTGGCTGGAGTTCGGGTATGATCCAGGTTGCATGATTGTGTTTTCTGGAAGACTTGTGAGACATGGGATTCATGCAGTGGAAGGAGATCAGATTGCTTGGGCATGGTATATGAGGGATTCTATTCATGTTTATGCTGGGGTTCCATCGTGTGGATGGGCTAGGGTGAATTACAGACAGTGAAAGATCAAACAAGTAGAAAGTGTAGTTACCCATGTCAGTACCTACTGTCAAATACCAAATATCAGATATCAGTCACTTGATACTGGAAATTCGGTATTCAGGACTTGAGATGAGATGTCTGGATCTCGATACCCGATAGTGGATATTCAGGACTTGATAGGCGATATTCGATGTTCGGGACTCGATACTCGATATTCAATATTCAATATTCAATAGTTGGGACTCAAAATAATTTGATACTCAATGTTCGATAGTCGGGACTCGATAGTTGGGACTTGATACTTGATACACAATGTTCGGGATTCGATAGTTGGGACTCGATACTCAATACACAATGTTTGGGATTCAATACTCGATGTTTGATAGTTGGGACTTGATACTCGATATTGGGGATTTGATATTAGGTATTCGGGACTCGGCATATAAGATTAGGTTAGATATTTCGAAGTCGGTATGTGATTTTCAGCACTCATTACATCATGTATTGAGTTTTGACCTTAACATTATGAACTCAAGGACTAGGACTACTCTCCTCTGCCTCTCTTCAATCTGGTTAGGATGGCAGTGTACACTTCAATCTCTCCCATCTTTTCACGGATGCCCTCTTGTTGCTCCTCAACCAATGTCCGGAGGCGTTCTCTCATCCACTTCAGTGCCAGCAGTGTTGGAACTGAGGTTTCATCCACCTGCTCTGGAAGAATGAGACCATCGTCCTCAATGCCAGACTGGAAAGGATTAGTCATCACTCAAGGGAATTGTGTATAAGTCTTACTAGCCAATGCTGGTGGTGACGGATACAACATGCGAATACCCGATCCCATTGCCATAATTCGTTCGGGATTGCAGTGTGTCCGATCCACCATGGAGTATCATAGCTGGATATAATCCTGGAGGGATCTCCCGAACCTGCGATATCATGAAACTGACATAGGTGGGATGAAAAGACGTGATCTGGAACAATGTTCCAGGTGAGCTGGGGAAACAATTGAAGAGTATGAGCGACCGGGCTTGGCATGACCGAAATGATGTTCCTTGCAGCTGAGTACTGCAGGATGGGTGTCACAAAAGTCTGTCGGAAATCTCAGCATTGACCACCACAGTCATCGGTCTCTTACAGTGATCTCCCATTGCAGCCCGGCTTTAAAGTGCATGATCCGAGCAGCAGATGGTTCATCGGTGTTGGCAGCCTCTGACTGATATTGAGAAATAGATGCTTGGATCTGTGATGCAGCCATTGTCAATGTAGCTGCAATGTCTGCTGGACGCAGTGTGAGGGGTCGGTATTCATTGCCGGAATTCTGAGAACCAGAAGAGGATGCAGGAGGAGCATGCAACACAGACATGGTTAATGCAGGATTATGATGCTGGAAATGACAATGACGGTTGGTTCAGATGTGAAGATATAAGCTGCTGATGGATGGATAAGAAATTCAAACTCCAACATGGGTCGACCCGGCCAATTCCTGAGACTCAAATGTTTGGATCAAAGAAGCTGTTTCATATCATCAGCAAGGAATTCATTCATCTCAAGCATCTATAAATCCGCTCTGCAGGTCTTGAAATGCTGCCCAGGAATCCTGTGCCAGTGATGAATACATTTGGGATTGCCTAGTGCATCTCCAATTGGACCAACATCATTTCTTCCTTACATCGATCCTGTAGGGCTTTTGCCCAAAGCCAATCAACTCAGTGTACTGCAGATGGGTCCCATCAGCTGAGCGCGGGATATGTCAAGCATCCTCGGCGGAAAATATTTATTCATCGCCATCAACTATTTGGATGCGCTTCAGATCTTGAAAAGCTGCCTGAGCATCCGGTGCCAGTAATAAGTACATTTGAGATTGCCTCCCCGAGTAGCAAGCATGACCCCGAAGCCGGTTTGCCGATGATTCCCCCATCCGTTCAATCCATTGCGCTGCTTTCTGCAAGAAAAAGTTACATGTCTAGTCCATCTCCGATTCCACCACTAGCAGTTCTTCCTTCCATCTATCCCTCAGGGACTTTGCCTGAAGCCAATGCACTTGGTAAACTTTACATAGGTCCAATCAGATCGTGTTGTTTGGCAAAGAATTCCTGAACTCACATTCCTCATTCCACAAGTGATAAGGACCCCCCAGGTCGACTTCGACAGACCAGAACCAAGCGAGTGACTCATTTCGCTGACCTCGGGCATTTGGATCGCCGACGGCAGTGCTGATTTTGAGCTGCTCGCAAAGCAGGGGTTTGTATTTCTGAAGCTGGTCTTGCCCCGGTGTAGGAAACATTCTGGCTGCAGCCCTGCAGAGGCTCATATTACGGAGTACGTTGAAAGCCCAGTTATCTGGACATCAGACCAGTCACTCCAGTCATCTCTGATGAAACCCACTCAAACCCGACGCTTTCCCACGCTCTCCGAGCCTCGGACCCGCCAGAGATACACCGGACCCACTCGCATACCTTCGGAAACCCGTCCGTCCTATGTCCTGTCCGTTCCGTCCAACCCCACTGGTGCGTAGTAGCTTATTTCCCATGGCTGATGCAGTATACAGTGTTATTACCTGTGTTCTCACATGTCTGCAGTGCCTCATGTCAGTTTACATACCTCCGGACCCGATGTTTTCCTATTTTCTATATTCCGGATTTCTACGTAGCTAGTTATATAGGACTGGTAGTACGACCAAGCACTCTTTACTTTACTGTAGGTGGGACTTCCCATCTACTTGTTCACATACCTGTCCTTACCTGTTACCTGGCTGAATATACCTGGTTCTCACCTGTTCCGCACCCGCTTCGCACCTGAAACCCTTGTCACTCGTTTCCCCTGACTTTCCCTTGTTTCCGGACATAGTCCGACGCTTTCCGCACCTGTTCCCTTGCTATTCCCTGTAACCCGAAGACCTGAAGCTTCGGACCCGCTTTCCCGCGCCTCGGACTTGGTAGTATACCTTCGGACCCGACATTTTGACCTCTGGACTTGGTCCGCATACCTTCGAACTTGTTTCTTTACCTTTCTGTGACCTCAGACACTAACTATCAGACTTATATCAGTAGCAGACCCCTTTAGGGTCGAACGTTCTTGCCTTGCAAGAGAAGCAGCAGGCATAGCATTCACCCAACACTATATCCGCCCACTGCGGAGTTGTTTCCCACACCAGCTCCAGTTGCATCATTTGCTTCCTGGTCTTCATATATATGCTGGCATGGAGGGACACTGCCTGCTGCACCGACGTCACCTGAGACCAAGCTCGAGTTTTCAGGGCTTGCAATTTGGCTTGCCTGACCATTGTTCAGAACAGGATCGCCTTGTTGCACAAGTGAATTTGGAGGTTGTGAAGTGCATCATTGGCCTGCCCTTCACAAAGCGACATCTCCAACGGAATCAGATCCTCTGCCATACAGCGTCTGCATCGATCTACCCCGAGGTTTGATGGCAATGGGATTACAGTGAGCTCGGGGGAGTTTGTCCATGTGTCAGATGTCTTGGAGAAGTCTGCCGGGTCATCATCAAGATCATCGAGAATGTCTAAATTCAAGTCATCGGGATCGTCATCTGCATCAAATCCCTCTCCAAGATGTGTGAGAGCAGATTGAGTGAATCCATCTATCTGGCCTTGGAGACGATCGCATTGCCGGGCAATGTCTAACCTCTGTGTCTCAGTAGACCTTCTTCCAATTCTTCGGACCTCAATGAGCGATGTGCTTGATATTCAACTTGACACCGAACTTGGGGGAGCTGTGGTTACGGCTTTGTCCGAACACTCGGGACTCGGTGAGCGAAAGCAAAAAGTGAACTTCGGTGTTCGACACTCGGGATTTATTGATCCTCGGTAAATCAATTGGAAATGGCCAAGTAAAATATCGAAAATTTGGTAGTGTACATGATGTGGGTATGTTAATAAAAATTCAGAAGTTTACATGTTATTTGATGACTATCAGAAATTCGGTAATGTACATTTCAATTTATTCCTCAAACTCATCAATCAAGGATTCAACTACCTTGAGCATTTCGACGGTCATCCATTCAGCTCTTTGCATCCGCCGGAGGTCCTCATCAGCTCTTCTGAGTTTGTCAGATGTGTCCACCCAAGCCATTCGGAATGGTCGCTCAGCCTCAAGTAGTTGTGGTATGGAAGGGTCAGGAAGATTTCCATGACGGTGTTTGTAATCACCAAGTCGATCTTGAATAGATTGCACTTGCAGAGAAATTAGCACAAAGATAACTGATCTATGTCAGATACTCACATCCTGTGTGTTCATATGACCCGAATGGTCGGAAGTCCTGGACCATTGAACGTAAATCTTCATTAGTAAGGTCCGGCTGGTCTGAATGAGATTTGGTAGATGTTTCATCTGCTTGAGAGACATTCAGTATCGATAATCATCTGAACTCAATGAACTCACATAACATCGACTCTTCTGGTGGAGCCGGAGCATCACACTCAGCATCAGCAATATTCGGCATCTCATCAATGTCGATAACATCATCCTCAGGCCCGAGGTACAAGTCTGGGTTGATCACCAAACCTGGTTGATCAGCTTGAGCCGGAGGTGATCGATCTGTGAGCATGAATGGTAATACATGATCCAAATGAATATATACACTTACCGGGTATTGCAACCAGCACATCCGGTGGTCTGGATGACACAGGATGATACTCTATGTCCTCATCCGGCCCAAGGTATAAATCATCTAAGAGATGTCCAGTGAAGGGATAAAGGACAATAGAAAAAATACAATATACCTAGTGATACCCGGGACACTGATGAATCATCCACGTCCATTGAATTATAGTCAGTCACCGGAGGCTCATTGAATCGAACGGCTGGCAGAGAGTTCATGTTGTGTGAGGAACTGATTGACTGATGGACTGATAACTGATAACTTCGAAGTTCACCATGAGGCCGGCAATCGCCGAAAGTTGAACCATGACCAAACAAAGACAAACAATCAACGATCTTATAGATTGTCCATCAATTGTCTTGTTTCTTTTGAAACTTCATCCTTGTGATAACTTCTTTCAAACTGATTTCAAGATCTTCAACTCTCCCATCTGAATCATCATGTCTACTCCAGTTGACACCACTTTGACTGGTCTCAAGGCACTCACTGCCCAGATCAAGGCCATCATCTATGGTGCCCGGCAAATTCCCCCGGGTCCCAGCCACTATGCTCTGACATCACAGGTCACTGGACTTGTGGTATGTAGCACTGTCTTTGTGTTCTCTTTTGTGTTCTCTAACATCCAGGCAGGCTCAAGTAGTCAAGGACCATGGGGATGGACCCCTGCCCGGCATTGTCCTTTTGTGCTCCAAGGAGCTCATGTGAGTCCGGAACATGACTCCCCAGGTCTGGCCCAACTGGCACAGCATCGGCTATGACATCCCCCGTCTGTTGAGGCACCCCTGGCGCAGCCAGATCGTCTCTTGGGAGGAGTTAGGTGATGACTCCTTTGATCTCCCGGTCGCTGCTCCTCCCTTGACAGGTCCGATTCCAGTCGACCTTCCCTCCCCACCTGTCCACGCCGGCAATGTCACAGGTCCGTCTACCAACCCCACCACCGAGTACCAGGACAAGGGGAAAGGTAAGGCCGTCTTTCCTGACCCGGAGGCTGAGGCGGAAGGGAGTAGGAAGAGGAAGTCTCCGATGATTTCAGAACCCTCCTCCCAACCTCTGAAGTCGGCGATGAAGAGTCACAAGTGTATGAGGTCGACTCGCGCTGTCAAGTCAAAGCCCTTCATGGAGTCAGAAGATGATGATCAACCGATGATCAAGGTATGTTGTCTGGGTCGTGTTTTCATTGTCTCACATTTTTTTGTAGCCATTTTCAGGTGGAGTGCCGGAGGTCGTCCTTCCCCGGCTCTCCACAATTATTGTAAGGACTCCCAATTCGCCTCGCTCACCCCGGGTTCCGACGAAGCAACCCTTTGGCCCTGCCACAGTAAGTCTCATTTATGTGTCTGGGACTCGGGCGTATGCTTACAATTTATCAGGCGATTGCCGGCAGTTGCCTGGCAGGTGTCGAACCCCCCCGGCAGACTCCCGAAGCCCCAGTGCAGGCACCACCAGTCATCGACGCAGGTGCTATTCTCATTCCTGGACTGGTGAGTACTTTGATTTATCTGAAGTGCGTCCATACACTAACACAACCAACAGAACAACCCATGCCAGGCTTGCAACAAGCAAGGCTGGCCCTGCGCAACTTGGCTCGACAAGAGGACCAAAGCCCCATGCATGTCATGTGTCTACTGCATGACAAAGAAGATCAAGTGCATCTCCACGACTCTGGGATCCCCGCCCAAATGCTCTCGAGCTCCCTCTACCACCCGGAGGGCAAGGTCCAAGACACCTTCCAAGGCTCCCTCCAAAGCTCCCCCCACATCACAATCCACGGCCCGAACTCGCAGTCAGTCTCGTGGCGCGTCCGGAACTCCAGGTGTCCCTGCTGTGACAACCCCCAAGACACAGATGCGGGGTCGCAGCAAGACCATTACTGCCACCAAGGCACCTGCACCTGCACCTGCACCTGCACCAGCTCATAAGTCACCCAAGTAATCTTTCATCACCATCTGACCTGATTTCTCCTGTGTAGCACTTCCGTCTTCGAGTTCGGCAGTCCCTCGTGCAGCACTCGATGTGCCAATGCCGGATCTCCATGCCATGGCAATCGCGATCCGGGATGGTGCAGCTCACATCGCTCTTCTTGAGGCTCGAGTGGCAGACCAGGATGGTAGGATTGATACACTGCAACACCTCCATGAAAGCCTTCGACACGAAATCATCGACCAGCACCCCTCATTTCCACTTCCCAACCCTCCGGCCAATGTAACAACGATGTTGCTTGATCAATCCATCTCCATGTCCATGCCACCCCCCGAATCCGCACTCCCTCCTCTCATTGATCTGTCGATGGCAGGGATGGCGCCCACACCCCCGACACCCGGGGATGCATCTGCCATTGAGGGACTCATGTTTGAGGACAACAAGGTTGTTCATCCAGAGCATCCAAATACGTCCGGCGAACATGTGGACCCAGGTAATCCGGGCAACCTTGTCCCAGAGTATGATTCTGCTGATGACATGGATGTTGAGGTGAAGGTTGAAGTGTCCTCTGAGGAGACTGACATGGCTACCTAAGTGCATAGTGATAGATGTACATGCAATTTGTTTAAATGAATGTTACCTCTGCCAGTCCATTTATCGAATCACTGAATATTGAATGCCGAGTACCGAGTACAAATGTGTACAACCCGAAAGCCGAGATTTGGTACTTGGTGAACTGTGTACAAAATACAAATGTCAGATGGTGCACATTTTTCTCGACATTCAAAACATTCTTACGAGTTTCAAATTTCGAGTCTCGAGTACTGAGTGCCGAGTACCGAGACTCGAGACTCGGTACTCGAGACTCGAAATTCAAAACTCGAACCTCATCAAAATGTGTATTTCAAGTTTCAAGTTTTGAGTTTTGAGTTTAATGCCTGAATACACCGTCTGACATTCACCGAGTCCCGAGTACTGAGTACTGCGTACCGAGTACCGATGTCACGCACCAAACGTGTTTGGTAGCGAGAACATGGTTTTTTTATTTATATCTTCATTTCCCATATCATTCCTTACTCACCTTTTCATTTGTTTCCCTTCCTTTCCTTTAATTTTTCGATTTTTCAGCGATTTTCAACAGTATTACGGCATCCCGCATTTTTACAGCATTTTGCATTCAACGAGGTTCATTCACCTTTCCCCCATTCACACGCTTCCAACGCTCTCCCATCTTCACCCACTACACTCTCAGACAACCTCAGCATCAGCCAGACCATGCCAAATTGCACCAATACGTCGAAAACCGCGTCTTTATTCAACCTGTCCTCATCACCCTACCATTTCCAATCCTCTTCAGCGGCTTATATTCATCGAACCATTCAAACCATTATCCACTCGCACCTCACCTTCATGATCACTGTGGACACCATGCCATTCCATCCTAATGCTCACCAGAGATTGCAAACAACCAAGTCCCTATGCAGATGACCAATCCCTTTATCATGTTGGGGAAGCGTCTTACAGACTGTGTATATCCCATGATCCCTGCATATCGACATTCTGCACCAACAACCACATGACATCTCTGCAGCAGAGCATTTGGATCATCACACCATCATGGCATCATAGCATCATCACTCCATTCCATTCTCCACTGCCCATATGCTGCGTCATTGCTGCGTCACAGCTCTTGCATCATCACCGCACAGCACTTTGTCATGCTTGCATAGCAATTGGTCATGATGACTCAGGTCATGAGTCATGGTTTGTAATGGTCACAGCCCTGCTTTATCATCGCTTTTTCATTCTCTGACTCATTCTTTATCCCTATGACTCATTCTCCATTCTTATGCATAGGATTTGTTCTATTTTTCGAAATTGCTCAGTCATTACCCCTGAAGCGCAGCACATTCATTCCATTCCCCCCTTTCATTGCCCTCTTCATTGCCCTACTCATTGCCTGGAGCGTTGCTTTGCATACACAGACGTACACAGGTACTCTACTCTATATAAACCCTGTACTTTAGCTACAGAGCAATCAACTTATCCAGTTCACCATTTCATGTTCAGTTCTCTCTGAAGCCTCAGTTGGCTTCGCATTTTTCATCCCCCACGTCTTCCTGGACCTTGTTCACCTGGAACACTGTCCCACTGCCATTCTATTCTTTCAGTCCAGTCCATCATCTTTGCTGCCTTCTTTCTTCGTCCTCCAACACAGCTAGGTCACTCCAGACTTAGTTGTGCTCATCTACTATCCTCCAACACCTAAACCCCTCACACTCGAAGTGTGTGGTGCACTACCAAGGGTCAGGCCACCCAACTGAACAACTACTGTACCCAGTGCTTCTCAGCATAAGGACCACTGAGCAGTAGCGTTGCTAGGTTTGTTGTTTTGTTGTGGTTTACAACTGATCAGCAACGAAGATCGACACCGAGTCTCGAGGACCAAGACTCGGTACTCGGTACGCGGTACTCGGTACTCGGTACTCTGGATTTGGGACTTGAGACTCGACATTCGAAACTTGTAAGAATGTTTCGAATGTCGAGACAAATGTGCACCATCTGACATTTGTATTTTGTACACAGTTCACCGAGTCCTGAGTCCCGAGACTCAGTACTTGAGACTCGAAATTTGAAACTCAAACCTTGTAAAAATGTGTATTTCCAGTTTGGAGTTTAGAGTTTGGAGTTTCGAGCTTTGAGTCTGGAGTACCAAGTCTGGGTACTCGGTACTCGGTGCTCGGTACTCAGTAACTCAGTAACTCGGTACTCGGTAACTGAAACTTGTACATTGTTACCCATTGTGAGTCTCCAGTCAAGAAAATACAATTTTAAGCTGATATGCTATGCATGTTTATGAGTTTCGAGTTGTCTCGAATCACCAGTCTCGACACTCGAACCTTGAAATACACATTTTTGAGGTTCTTTCAAATTTCGAGTCTCAAGTACCGAATCTCGAGTCTTGGCACTTGGGACTCGGTACTTGGTACTCGGTGAATGTCAGACATTGTGTATTCAGGCTTTGGTGTTTCGGTGGTCGATGGTAGGTATATGCACTCATATATTGGGTGTGTAGTCCATATCTTCGATTCTCTGGTGCCTACATCAGCAAACTGATTTGTTTGTTATCCAGCCATCTGGGCCCAGTTATGTTTATGTGATAACAACTACCCCCTTACGTCTATGGACCATCTTCCTCGGTATCACTGGATTCTGAGTGAACAGGGTGCTTGGCTGTGTTGACTTTGATTGACATGGACAGGGTCTGAGTCTGAATGTCATTGATGACTTGGATCAAAACTAGTGCAACAGCATTGCTCATATGTCCATTAGTATACCAATACCTCAGCCCATATGTCTATATGATACGTATCTGGGCCCACCCGTCTATATAACATCCCCCTATGTCGGCCCACCCGTCTATGTAAAATACCTTATGTCGGCCCATCCGTCTATGTAATGTACCCCCATGTCGGTGTGGGAAACAACTCCGCAGTGGGTGGATATAGTGTTGGGTCAATGCTATGCCTGCTGCTTCTCTTGCAAGACAAGAACGCTCGACCCTAAAGGGGTCTGCTACTGATATAAGTCTGATAATTAGTATCTAAGGTCACGGAAAGATAAGGAAACAAGTCCGAAGGTATGCGGACCAAGTCCAGAGGTCAAAATGTCGGGTCCGAAGGTATACTACCAAGTCCGAGGCGCGGGAAAGCGGGTCCGGAGCTTCGGGTCGTCGGGTTACAGGGAATAGCAAGGGAACAGGTGCGGAAAGCGTCGGACTATGTCCGGAAACAAGGGAAAGTCAGGGGAAACGAGTGACAAGGGTTTCAGGTGCGAAGCGGGTGCGGAACAGGTGAGAACCAGGTATATTCAGCCAGGTAACAGGTAATGACAGGTATGTGACCAAGTAGATGGGAAGTCCCACCTACAGTAAAGTAAAGAGTGCTTGGTCGTACTACCAGTCCTATATAACTAGCTACGTAGAAATCCGGAATATAGAAAATAGGAAAACATCGGGTCCGGAGGTATGTAAACTGACATGAGGCACTGCAGACGTGTGAGAACACAGGTAATAACACTGTATACTGCATCAGCCATGGGAAATAAGCTACTACGCACCAGTGGGGTTGGACGGAACGGACAGGACATAGGACGGACGGGTTTCCGAAGGTATGTGAGTGGGTCCGGTGCATCTCTGGCGGGTCCGAGGCTCGGAGAGCGTGGGAAAGCGTCGGGTTTGAGTGGGTTTCATCAGAGATGACTGGAGTGACTGGTCTGATGTCCAGATAACTGGGCTTTCAATGTACTCCGTAATATGAGCCTCTGCAGGGCTGCAGCCAGAATGTTTCCTACATCGGCCCACCCATCTATCTAATATACCCCTATGTCAGCCCACCCGTCTATATAATAAATATTTCACTGCACTCTCGGCCCACCTGTCTATCTAATATACCCATACGTCGGCCCACCCGTCTATCTAATCAATTCTTCACCTCACTGTCGGCCCACCCGTCTATCTAAATTACCCCACGTCGGCCCACTCGTCTATGTAAAATACCCTATGTCAGCCTACCCATCTATGTAATATACCCCTATGTCAGCCCATCCGTCTACATAATGATACTAATATGTTGGCCCACCTGTCTATATAATAATATCTGCTATACATCTCTCTTCAGCCCAGCTGTCTATAATATATGTCCATCCTACTCTACATATCACCCAGATGGGCCCACCCATCTCCATGGGTAATAATATATCTCCCGGCCCATCCACCATCATCAAGGATATATATAACATCAGCATAGATGGGCCCACCCATCTCCATTGGAAATAATATTCCTCCCAGCCCACCTGTCAACATAGAGGATATACATCACATCAGCCCATAGTCCGTTGGCCCGTCTTATACGGGATATTATGTAGGTCAGGTGACCCGTATAATACGGTGTTTGTCGCTGAAGGGGCTCTGAATTTTTTTTGAGTGAGTCGAGCAGCGCATTGAGGTGTTTTGAACATTTTGCATATTACATGCTAGTTGCAGATTACCCGGAATGATAGTACATGCCTTTGACTATACAACTCTAAAAATATTTTTGATGTAAATGACACATACTCGCGCTTACCCCACTGCTTGCTCGTCAGGACTGGACGACAACTTGGGATCACTATCTCCCTGGCCCCATTTCAATCACTGGCATCCTGGTAAGGCTAATAATCTCCTACCTGCCTCCAGTACACCAGTGGTAATTCTAGAACATCAGAAGGCATGGGGTCTGATTCTCAACCTACTGTGACAGCAACAGCAAAACGGTTCACAGAATATGTGTCGTGACTAACCTCAAACTTTTGCTAGACCATCATGGAGCATTCCCCATTGAGTCAGTGAGTCAAGCGTACTCCTGGTGTACATCAATAGAATTTATTGCAGCCCAAGCTCAATGAGATCTGGTAGATTAGTGCGACAACTTGAAAGGCTGGGTCATTCACATCACTAAATGTAAGTTATCTGACTGACATTTATAATCACCGTCAACAGTGCTGAGTAACTTCGAGTTCTATCAGATGGCATCTTGGAGCATGTCGAACTTCACCGCGACATGTGGCGTCTGAGAAGTCACTGTGACGGCGTCGTACCCAGTATTTTCTTATATATATCCCTTCATTGACTATTCACCATCTAACTCACCTGAGTCACGCAGTTTTCCCTCTCCTAACATCGGAGTCATGAGTACCCCATCTGGACTCTCAGACTTCAAACTTGTCACATATCCTGGAAACTCAAGTGGGTGTATGGTCATGGTGTCATCTTCAGAACACCATAGTTCACACCGCTTGAAGCCGTTGCACCTATAGCACAAGCGATGCCACATTCACAGAGTCCTCCTTGATTACATCAGAAAGTTTGGTATCCTCAGACGGCGACAAGAAAAGGGCAAAAAAACTTACTCTGAGTGATCTGTCCCTAGAGGAGCGTCCAGCCATCAAATGGGCATGGAAGCGCATGCTAATGGATTTACTGACATTGGTTGTGTGGCCGCACAACGAAACAGAAGACAGAAAAAACGCTTATTTTAACGAGATACTCGCTCAAGTTAATACGTTGTTTAAAACTAGTATGTGTGAAGTACACCGCTGTCGCAGTCCCAACTCTACTAATTACCATCGCCACAAACCAGATATAGTATTGACAAAGGATCTCATCGGGTTGATGACTCAATCTGTGACTCAATTCTGTACCAATCTCCTGGACGTCGTTGATCAATGTGCAGTCGAGTTCAAGATAGCACCCACAATAGCAATGTCCCAAGAGAAGCTCATGGAGCACATGGTGGAACGCAGACAAGTGCTCCTCGATTTGTTGGAAGAGAATTGGTGAAAATGTTTCTTGCATGACAGCGTGATTGATGAGGCATCCAACTGCGAAATTCTGCTCCTGTTTGGGAGCAAGATTTTGCACAGAATCCTTTTGAATGATTTGTACACAAGCACTTATATGCCACTCCGGGATGAGAGCTTCTTGAAGGAGCTCAACACGACGACATCTCACATGTTCTCACACATTGCAGTCGGAGTGAGTCACACATACTCTCACATTCATGCTGTTAATGATTTCTTGGGCGGAGTATGGTATCGACAAGGTAGTGGAAGAAGCTTCCGGGAGAAATGTGCGGTTCCTTGGTGAACGATATGCCCCACAACAGCTTGCCTACTTCAATGCTGTAGAACTTGCCTTAAACACTCTGCTCCATAAGGAGGCTTTACTGGCACAATTCTTAGAGCTTCATATGAAAGGGCTGTGAGTAATTCGGTCCATTGGCGATGACCGCGCTCATAATTTCGTAGTTATATACTCAGGGGAAAATCAGGCTTATTGCCTCCGGAAAAGCTCATCTACATGCCTAAAACAATGCAGGAGTTAATAAGACCATGTCAACCTGAAGCAGGTACTACTACCAGTAATGGTAGCGAGCCACACCTGCAATCTTTGTCTGCCAGTGCCATGCTGCAGGTGCCCGCCCAAGAGGTGTACACAGTGCAGTACATGACAGGTGACTTCACAACTTCCATGGTTGTACACTCTAACACTGACTCAGGTCCTGACTGCTATGACTCTGAATTCTACGGACCAGTCAATCAAGACGTTGTCGACATGTCCCAGCCATGGCTGAGCTCGGGATATTCAACTTGAAGACTCAGAGGTGAGCAAAATGCTCAGCTTCAAAACATGATTTGTGCTACATGAGCTAATTTCAAATACAGGCCGCCACCATTAAGTACCACTAATTCACATTGAGGTCCTCATCCACCTGAAGGGTGGGGGATACCGTGATGTAGTACTCAGGATCTGCCTCTCATTTCTTCTTCGGTCATGTGATTTGTTTGAAATTTGCAAAGCGATCAATCGATCATGATACATGTTGACTATGTTTGTATTTGTATCAATCCTGTGCTTATTGATATCTCGTCTCTCTGTTATCGACCATGATTGAAGCTGGAAGTCCATCAAGACCTGTTACCTGTGATTGAAGGTAGTTTGTTAGTTCTCCATTTCATTCTGAAATGGACTTCCATGATTGTGGCAGGGTCAACTGCAAGATTACCCATGCACCGTGACAGATGCGGTTCGTGAGACATCTCAGACTCAATACTTCTTGGCTCGCTTGCTAGATGTAACAGCTTCTATCACCCTGGGTGGTCCACCGATGGTGATTATATTTTGGTAGCCTATCGTGCATCCTGTCATTCGCACAAGCACTCGTGCAATTCAGAAGAGACGGGAATGAGCCAAAGATGCATTGTTACACATTTGCCTCCTCACCACCATGGTAACATGCCTGTGAACACCTCACACATGAGTTACAATTCTTTGTAACTTGAACTCGTGTAAACTCAAACTCAAGCCCTGCAAATGATAACATGCCGCACGAAAAGCACCTACCCGGGCCCACCCACTACCAGGTTCAAACATTACGAGACAATTGAAGCCAAATTAACTATGTATGTATACGGTACGTTGTTTCCCTGTCCATTTATAGTAATACTGTTTTACTTACCATCACTTTTGCACTTTTTAGATGCAGGACACTAGTTTCTGTTGATTATGGATCATTTGTTCAAGCACTCCAAGTCGGGGAGGCGGTGGATTACTATATATACGGGCACTGGCCAAGTCCCTTTCCCCCATCTTCCCCCCCCCCCCCCCCCATCCTTTGTCGTCGCATTGATTTGGAACCCACCATTATATCCCCCTCTTGCTCGATGTCGCTGTCGCAGGGTGAGGACAGTATGTTTCGCAATGATGGCTCGTCTGTCATCGACCCAGAAAACCAGCAAAGCAACAATGGCCTCCAGCGGCCTCCAGAACCATCCCAAGCACAGTCATCATTCCTGCAGGCCCGGCAGAGACGTAAAATCGCCCAACTGGAGGAAAAGCTAGAGACTCTTGAGTCACGGCGCGCTGCAAAAGAAAGGTATGACTGTCATTTCATGCATCAAGTTGACTTTGCTCAAACATCTGTTAGACAAATGAACTACTATCTAGCTCATGGGAGAGGCATCAGACACATCGTTACTTTATTCAACAGTATCGAAGACCTCATTGCCAAGAACAACAGACGATATGATGACAATTTGAATGACGAGGAGGTAGCTACGATCAAGTGAGTTTTTTCTTTGCCCTTGGTTTGTCACCGACGTTCTCACATCAATTTGTCTATCTAGTCAAGACCGGCTGCATATAGGGTACAATATTCTGATGAGAACTTTGCCATGGCTGCTGAAGATGTCCTCTGACATGGAGCACGACGATTACATGTGCATGCTCAAAATGGTGTGTGCCGATGATAATGATTGACTTTATTGTGATGAATTCTTCGTTTAGCTTAGGCAGGGGGCCGATGGAGCTCGAGGCAATGATACATCAAAACTGGAGACTCTTGTTGCTGATTGGGTCAATCGTGAATTCAAACCAAATACCCTGGTGGACCCTGACGACAAACATTCTCGCGGATTCGTCAACAATGCATGTGGCAAGTTACTCTGCCCGGCTGAGCTTGACTGGAGTAATCCAGTGCATGTGGTGCCTCTGGAGACCCCAAACAACACTAACTGTTCACCAGCACAAAGGCAGGGATTTGAGATCGCTCTCAAGGTCATGTCGTGATGGACCTCTCTTTTCCGGCCTTTTTGTATGAAAAGTATACCGCTAACCTGGACAACTTGGAGGAAGGCCTTTTTAAGGACAGAATTCTGGTGCAGGTCAGTGACATCAAGTTGCCTGGCCATGATCTCACTGTTTGTTCCCAGGGCTATAAAGCCATCTTCACTTCTCCTTCCTCCACAAAGAATATTGAGGGTGAGGGTGATGGCGCTGACGTCATTGAGAACATTACAAGCTGAAAATCATTGAAAGAGATGTTGAATTCAAAGTTCCATGATAATACTTGCTGTTGTAGGGCTATTTGATTTCCGAGCAGGCTCTCCGTAGTGATTCACATTGATCTTAAGATGTCTATATAAATACCTAACCTGGCTCAATGACAACAGTATCATGAGCTCACGAAGCCATATCACCAAAGTCCCACATGCACGCATAAATAATACTTCTGCAGGGCAAAAAGATACAAAATCACACTGATGTGGCACAGTATAGAAGAGGGCTTTGGCTGAATGGTAGGTGGGGTACTGTGGGGTACTGAAGTCACGCATAACCCCCCACAGTCGAATTTCAAGTCAAGTACTAGGCTATAACTTCACGGTGCCCATGCGCAGCTCAAACATATTAGGACACAGTCGCAAGTGATATGCTGCTGCCAGTTGTTATTTACCCAAAAGAGATCGCCTAGAGACTTGAATCACGATACGATCTGATTGTTGTTGGCTTAGTGAACATGCCTGCACTGGTGCAAAAGGGTAAATAATATTCACACACATTCCCAATCCACATATACTATGATATAGCAGATCATACCACAATTCTAGCACTGAATCATGGATACGCCTGCACACATTCGATTCACTGGATCCGGGAAGTTCAGTGTGATAATGCCTATGTCTGTATTTATAAGTATTCATGCTAATATTACAATCCTAGCACCAGATCGCGAATATGCCTGCGTACATTCAATAAGCTGGATCCAGGACATACAGCGTGACCATGGCTATGTTCATATTCTCGGGGATTCACACCAATATCACAATTCTGGCATCAGATCACAGGTACCCTTGTGTAAGTTCGTTGAGCTGGATCCAGGACCTACAGTACGACCACAAGGATCTCTATTTTTTATGGTCTCTCGCTAATACACAAGACATAAAGTATCATTATGTAATATGAACACTTGGAGGTTGTTGAATGGAAAGTGGGGTATTGAGGTGAGGCATTACCCTTGGTTTTAAGATGATTCGACAAGGAGGGGTATGTGAACTATTAAACAAGTATAATCTCAGTCTCGTCGAAGGAACTCTTATTGGACGAATCGTGTACCTATTAAACAAGTATACTACCATGTGTCAATTTATTCTAATGATAGCAAATGGACTCGTTACTCACATCTCAGTCTCGTAGAAGGAACTGAGATGCTCATACGGTGTACTGGGGACTTTATAGTAAACGGCATAGAGATAGAAAATATTATCATCTCCAAGGAATGAGATATGTGGGATGGACGAGCACGAGCCGACATCAGGATTGTCGTGCTCTGATGCTCCTTTTGGTTAAGCTCGAATACATCTCGCTACTCTTGGCCTACTCCTCCATCGGATGTTTCGGACAGATCGGCTTCCAACACTTGGCTGCGAAGTTTGATCCTAAAGCACTATGCAATAATGCACAGTGTCTGTGTGTGGCTGCGCCTTCTTGGTACGCAGTCACAACTGGTATACCAATGCTAGTTGTTAATCACCCAAACCAGCTTGCCTAGATACTCAGGGCATGATATAAATTGATTGTTTTCCACCTGATCAACATATGCTGCGCTACTGTGAAATGGTATGGCATGTTCAAACACATTCCGAGTTGATATATAGTCTGCAACCATCAGATATTTCGGGAAGATGATGTTAATAGCTGCAGCTGGACGCAAATTCAAGCTCGCTCGCTCAAAAAACATATTCTTGTCGCCTGGAAGATACGGGCCTTTGTTCTTACATGAAACATTTTCATACAGTTGGCGAAAACCAGCTATTTCAAGCAGGTGGTGTTGATAGCTGCGGCAGGACGCAAATTTAGGCTTGCTCGCTCAATCAACACATTCTTGTCACCTGGAAGATACGGGCCTTTATTCTTACACGGAAGACTGTTGTGTAGTTCACAAAAATCAGCCCTTTCAAGAAGGCGGTATCTATAGCTGCAGCAGGACGCAAATGTAGACTCGCTCGGTTGATGAACACATCCTCGTCGCCTGGAATATACAGGCCTTTATTTTTATATGAAAGATTTTTATTTGGTTGATGAAAATGAGTCATTTCAAGCAGGTGGTGTTAATAGTTGAAACAGGACACAAATTCCTCCAAGTTTAAGTGTGGGTGACATCAGGACCCCCGATCACAAACTTTCGGAGCAAAACCTGGATATGTTCTTCCCTTTATAAGGCCAAATATAACAATGTGATTCTCGATAGCAGAATTATGCTGGTTCTTGCGATTATGTCCTATATATCGTCATATATACCCTTCTAAAACCTTCACCGGTTCACTGATGCAACCTTACAGAATATGCTCATAGCATGTCAATTATGATATCATTGCAAAAGAGTATAGTAGTACAAATGGCAGGTATAGCGGCAGGATCAAAAGCGGGATAATAATAGCACAGAAATGGGAATATGATGATGTGAAAAATCATGGTGATAGATGCGAGGGACTCGGATGAAGAGAACAGACAGGGAAGACACAGGAGATTGGAATCAAAAAGGGTCTAGCAGAGCTGGCTGTCGCAAACTGACTTGCCTGAGGTCCAAGAACCGTTGGCAACCTGTAGTGAGTGACTCGAACGGTTAGAACAGCGTGAACAAACAAACAAAAAAAGTCATGCACCAATTAATAGTAGCCTCGATTTCATATTTCTGGTGTGAACAAGTCCATCAATAAGTCAGAGCTTGGGGACCGGCATCTTACCTCGCGCTGATCTAATGCCAGATTTCCGTAGTAGAGACAAAGCTCTTCCGTTGTGCCGCTCGTCTTGCTTTATGCAGCTCATTACGAACACACGAGCCAAGACTTTCCGAAATGACTGTAATGAGCGCGCACATCCGGCTTTCCACAAGGACGCAACTATTGCAGATGCTCAAGGGTGCGATAGCGAAAAAATATACCGAAGTAAGTTCTCTTCCTGTTCACACAGTCAGATACTTGAAAATATTTTCAAGTTCTACTTGGACCGCCAAAAAATTACTCTCAAGGATGCCAAGAATCTTCTAGCTGATGACGTTACATTGAAGAATGCTGGTGTGGTAGAGGGTGGGGAGTTGTTTGTGAAAGACCTCGGCCTGCAAATGAGCTGGAAAACTGTATTTTTGGTTGAATATGTGAGCATCTTGCACTATTATTGGTTGTAAGCTACCAATGTGTCATCCGTAGGCCGGCCCACTGTTCATCCACCCAGTGATCTATTACTTCCCCGAGATATTCTATGGTGGTCCCGTGCCGCACAGTATGCTTTAACGGTATTTGCATGCACAACTTTCGTTGTTCCATTGGTGTGCTCAAGCGTGATCAGCTATGTCTTAGCATTTGTCATGTTGCACTTCGCCAAACGCAAGCTAGAAACGCTGTTCATGCATCGTTTCTCGCATGTGACTATGTCCTTCATGAATATCTTCAAGAAGTACGGGATTCAAGAATACATGTTGCTATGGTAGACTGACACGTGCTTGGTAGCTCTGCTCATTATCACCTGGAGAGTGGTACGTTTTTGCGTATTGGGAGACATCACTCAAGCCGACTCCACACAAGGCCTTGCCCTACATCCGTGGAACAGTTTGCAATGATCCTCTGTACATTCAAGCAGGTGCTGCTATCTGGCTGGTGTGTCCCCGTATTTTGGCATGCATTTTGACGCATACTGAACACCTGTCTGCTTGGAGTTCTCTGAAATCTCTAATCTGATCACTCACATCAAGTTCCGTACCCTTCGACCTGCAGGGAGCCGTAAACGCGCCATTCCCCAAGGATACAGCTTCGACCTCGTCTCGTTCCCGAGCTACTTCTTCAAGTTCTTTGGATGGTTGGTCATCGCATCTCTCACAGGAAGCTATGCTGGTACGTGCTGCTTTCTGAGTGATGGTCCGCAGACTATCATGGATCTTCCTGGTCATTTCGACGTATCAGATGTATGTTTGGGCTATTAAGAAGCACCGTGCATATAGGAAGGAGTTTGAGAGCGAATACCCAAGGGATAGGAAGGCGATGTTCGCTTTCATCGCGTAAGTGGAATGTGGCGTACCTCAGCAGTATGCCACTATACGTGTACACTATATCTGAGGATGGAGTCTACGGGAACCACTATAGTTCTCTGCGTGTTCTTCCCTTCCGCCTTGTGGACCGAAGGTAAAGCGCATTCAAAAAACATTGATCATGTACGGAGGATCCAGCTGCGTCGCAGAGAATCTCATCGAATGCGGGATGCATACGCTTGTCGAGAACGTCGCTCACATTGATCTCATTCAAACAGGTCAAACGGTTCGGCATGGGCAGTATGCTTCGTGTAAGTCATGCCATCCCTCCTCGCACGCTAATCTATCCATGACACAGCATCTACAGGCTATGCTAGAGATCGAGTTCATGCACCAAACGCTTGCTCGTTGCGTGTTTCCACCGGCTGCGAAGATGCTTTTGGAGTTGTACAATAAGATTGGTCACAAGGCCATGTGGGACTGGTATGAGTTCCTCCAAAGTGGGGGATGCAAAACTGAATCAAGCGCATAGGAAGACTCCGACTCAGAGATGCGAGGGGATGAGTTGGATTTGGAAGCGAAGGCGATATGGAAATTTGGAGGAGCAGAATGTTGATGAAGGAGAAGGCACTGATAAGGGAGAGGGTACGGACAAGGAAGAGGCCACTGATGATGACGCTGATATAGGTCAGGATGATGATGAAGACAATTTTTGCTGACGAGGGCGAGGAACTTGCTGATGATCTGCTTGCAGAGGAGGGCTATGGCGCTCTCTAAACATTCTATTTATTGTTATACTTACTTGATTTTGCTGGTCAATGTGGGCCTTGTATATATCATGTAGATACAATGTACTACCTAGTAATCCTATATTGATAGCATGCAAATAGGTCATATGTCATTGTGAGATGATCTGACAGTGATGTGTCAAGTGTTGTGGCACACAACAGTCTAAATCAGGCACTTCTGCAAATTTGTGACAACTTAGCTCTGAACCCATCTCTTGTCTGTCTGTCTTTCAACACAACTGGAATGCATTCCATTGACATCCCTGAAGATATTATGCACCTACTGGTGCAGCAGCTACCAAATCTCATAAAGGACCACCCAGAACCCCATGCCCTTCAGTACCTACTCAAACAGCTTGAAAGTTCTGATCCAACACCTGGCTTGGATAAGAGCCAGGACACTGGGACAGTGGCTCAGAAGGATTTACATCCTAGAAGAGCTAAGAAGCGTCCTCGACTTGCAGGTGGGCTATTTACAACTGATCATTCACAAAGATCTCATTGATTCTTTCTCCAGATTTTGAGCCTTCTTCAGTGCATATGGAGGATCCAGGAGCTGATATAGCCATGCACCTGGTGAGCCCCAGTAGTCCTGAGCCTGAGGGACTGGGAGTCAATGTGCCTCTGCAATTGGCACATACTGGTTCTAAGATTTGCTGCCGGGATGGAGAAAAGCTGGATTATTTTGAAGGGCCTCCTAAAAAAAGACCACACTGGGCAGCAGAGGAGGAGGAGGAGGAGGAGGAGGAGGAGGAGGAGGAGGAGGGGGATACAGTTCAGAAGTGGATTAATTGTCCTCCACCCACCCCAGTGCCTGAGATCCTAACCAGAATTGCAGAGCTAGCCAACCTCTCCTCCTCAGCACATAGGGAAAGTATCAAAAATCTTTTGGAGATGATTCAGATGCCAGCTACCATTGTTCCAGCCTCTGGAGAGGACCTCAATCTGCATACCCTGATTTGGAAGTGCAAGTCTAATGTTGATTCTGATCATTATGTTTCATTCATATCAATGGTGGACTACATAAAATTAGCCTTTCATCTTGCAAAGTAAGTTCTCTGTATTTCACCTATTTAATCATTGACATTTTGCATAGATTCAAAGACCAAAACATCTCATATGCTCATCTAGATAGAGAAGTAGGTTTACGTCAGGGCACTGTAGCTGAATATGCCAAGCGTGGAAGCCGCTTGGCTTTCATTGCATCTGCAGGTAAGGTTGTCTGGTCCTTCCTTCAGCTTCATATGCTAAAGCCTATCAGGGACTCCATATATATTACTTCTCATAGCAATATCAGGCATGACCGGTTACCTGACCCATAGGACCAAGATATCCCATAGAATGGTATCCTCCTTCTGTAATATTCTCCGTTCACCCACAAGTGTGTGGATTTGCATTTTTGCATTTTTCCTGCAGCTGACACTGATATCAACCAGGTTTTGCCACTGAAGATGGGACAGTCAAACATGTGGCAAGAATTGTAGGGCATTTACGGGAGATTCATATTTTATCTCAATCCAAACCTATCAACTGTCCAATCTTCATCAAGGGTATAGGTGGTAGTGATGAAGATGTCACTTTATCTTTTGGAGATTTTTCCCAATGTGACATAACATTGTCCAGGCTTCCATACAAGTAAGTTTTATAATCCCTTGATTACTAGGGATATCTAAAAGAGTATATCTTCTTTAGCACATTCAACCTGCCATCCAGGGAGTCTATTTGGAATCCTTTGGTTTCTTTCATAGCTGAAGGGCCCCCCTCCTATGACATTGACCCCTGTGCTGCAGAGATGCCTGACCGTCAGCTTCAGATAATAACATCTCCCCTCTGTATGCTAGACTTTGCTCCTTCTCCTGTTAGTAAGGCAAACACAGTCCAATGGACCACCCAGCAGAGAAAGTGGGCATTGGAAACTGATCCTATCACTACTCTGTCTGATATTCAGCCCAAGGTAAGGAGAATTTAATGTCACTATTTACTGTCCTACTGAAATATTCAATATAGATGAATGATGTTTTTGGTAGTGGTGTCAGAGAGGACAGCCAATATATATATCTTGCTAACCAATCTTTTGAATGGTGAGTCATATCCCTCTATTCTTATATACATGCTTATCTATGTCATAAAAGTCAAGACATAAAGTTTATTGACAAAAACAAAGCGCTCCTAGGCCTGTTGATTTCACAGAATCCTACCATCAGGAAGAGGCTCCAGGAACTCCAGGACTACCTTGAGGTTGAAATGCCAAACCACATGGATTACATGGAATCTTCCTCCAATTCAGATAAGCCTTTCACCACAATACACTTTGATTACTATATCAGGTTTGGTGAAAAGGTGCGCTATCTTTCTTTACTTATCTAGTATTATCTAATGGGCACTGTAGGGCCATGGAGCTCCCACCTCAACTCATCCTGACCTCATCAAAAAAGCTGGTGTTACCAGAGTAAATCATACACAGCGCCTACCATACCCATCTAACACCATCCTCCTCAACCCAAACCAGTACTCCATGATTACAAGCATTCTTCAGGATGTTTGCTCCATGATTGCTGAGGCCATTAAGAAGTATCTGCCTGATACCTATTCTCATTTAGATCTGGCATGCTCTTTCATGCCTTTGGATGAGAATATTTTTTCTGCCCCCTTTACTGGGTTTGTGCTGAACCTCAGCTGCACCACCATGGGACACCAGGACAAGGCTGATGATGCCTTATGTGTTGTTCTTCCATTTGGCAGGTTTACTGGGGGAGAAATTGTTCAGTATGAGACAGGTCTGGTTTTAAACATCATGCCTGGTGATTTTTTTGCATTCCCTTCTTCCCGTATTACCCACTTCAACCTTCCCTATTCTGGCTGTAGGGGCTCCTTAGTATTTCATTCTGATGCACACTCAGCATCATGGATCAAGGACCGCAATGGGTGGAACCAGCACATAAATACCACTTTTACTTCTTAACTTTCAGTCTCCTTCCCATACTGCAGATTCTTAGATCTAGCTATAACATTTGGTACTCAGGTCTATTTTTACGAGATTATTCATCTCCCTTTTTGAACCTACCTCAACATTTTTGAGGTACGCTTAGTCCTGCAAAGATACTGTGACCCCATCACCCATAAGTGGCCTTTAGCGATCTCATACACTTTCGCGAGTATTTCAGGCTCACTTAGACCCGCCTCTTCTAGCCAATAGAGCTTGGAAACCAGTTTGTCCAATGTGTTATGAGGGTTGGGATTAGATGGTTTGTCGTTATCATTATGACGATTGCATGTGTTAGGAGGGATGGTTCGTCAGGATACTCACGTGCCCGTTATGGCCGCATTTGGAGTCCAACCCTAGACTAGGGCCGTCCTGGGACGGATCTCCTTATATGGAACAACCTAACAGGCGCTTACCTTGGTGAATTAATGGGCTATATCATGTCAGCGAAGACCGAGGGATAGAGGGAAATAAATACAACAGCCGTCCATATACAGTGATGTGCGGGACTTAGATACCCGTACACCTCAACCGGTGAACAACGCTATGGAGATTGCGATGCGAAAGATGGGTCGGAGACATAGAGGGTAGCAGACGAGGAGTGGAGAGATCGGCTTTTACAAAGTCTCTGGTCACGAAGTCTAGTTTTCGCTGTTCTGATCTTCTGAGTACATAGCTTGTCAGTTGATGATATTCAGACAGAGATAAATGCACGCACTTCCCCCTGACTCACTTCGTCAATTCAGCTGGCATCTGTGTGTTCACCTTAACCGCAGTGACATTTTTGGCTTTTCGAGAATCCTTACAATAAGATTGCCTGCACCAGGACCTGATTCGTGAGGCAAAGGTTTATGTCACGGTTAGTATCTATGAGATTCACTCAGCGCCTGTGTCTGAAGTTCAGGTGAGAGGGAGTGGAGAAGTGGTTAAGGGTTCAGGCCATGCCGCACATGTATTTCGTGTTGTTGATGATAGTCATTCATGATGGATGCCGGTATGATTATACCAAGTGCTGAGGCAAAGTATGAACGGCAGAGGAAGAGCCTGTACTAAAGAAGTGGGTAATATTATGGTCAGCGAAAGTGACACACTATCGTGTGATACTGACCCAACCTTGCCACTGACACTCTCATTGTATATGCTGTGCGTGGCTTTCATCACTGAATCGTACCACTCGTTTAGCACACTAAGGCAAAATGTAGGATCCAGTGTGTCATTGTGCAAACAACAAACAACTAAAAACGACGCGCACAGAAAAGCCGGATTATTCTATACGAGTACGGTTGAGCTGATGGCATGGGGGGAGGATAATCGAAAGTCAGAGCTTCATTATAACACCGGCGACCGCGTGCGAAAGCATGGCAGGTCGGATTCATGCGCAAGACGAGACAACCGAATGCAGCAGATGATACAGCGAGTGACGAAGAGCGTGCTGCGATTTGGAAGAAGAGTCAGAATGAGCAAAGAGCTAACAATTAAGTCTTTGCAATACCTGGGCAACATGTCTTCCATGCCCAAACGAGCTCGTGTCTTCTCCTGAGCAGCGGGGGACTTAACCCGCACAATGTCGCTTGATGCAGTTGTTAGTTGGCACGGCTGGCAGTGAGATATGCAGGGTCACTGGTGAGCTGGGATATTGGACTCAAATGGACGGACGTACGCGGTTGGTCGGATGGAGATGGACAACAGCTGTGTAACACTAGTATGAGGTCAACCAGTCGTACGTGCACAATTCGGTGTTTGCTGATCCCATATGTGCGAGCCTTACGAACGACATCAACAATGCACGTTCTGTAGAAATTTGTCCGCTTTGAACAGATCAGATGGAATGTCGAATTCCTGAGAGTACTAGTGCGTGAGGGTTAACCGATTGTATGTACGGTGCCACTGGTTGGGTACAAACGCTGAAGTTACGACAATCCTTGTTCGTCAGCCGGACCGAGCAAGCCGCTACGTTAGGTTTTGAACTCCGCTAAGACTACGCAGCGAGGAGAAGGCGAGCCTCAAGACTCCAAGTTGCCGTACCACCGGGATCCCCAATCGAATGCTTAAAACCTGAGGGGCCTTTGCAATGGAAAGTTAAAGACATCATGTGCGCGATTTTTGCTGCTCACTGACGCTTGTGGCTAACGCATCAGTCCTGCCACTATTTCTGACAGGCGCAAGTTGAAATGATGCGTTATCCAAGCCTTTTTGTATCTTATGGTCTTTGATCTACTCAGGCTGCACCTGCAGCACGGAGGAACAGCTGGACATTCCTTTTGAAGTCGCGAGTGACCATCATCCTTGTTTCGTCTCTCGAGTCTTAAGCTGCATATATGCGTCATAATACTGGGGCGTTTTGACAATTCCTAATCAGGTAATGTTACGTGTTGTGACATTTGGGGAGTTTTGCTGATGCTGGCACAATCCGGTGTTTGCATTCTTATCGGCCTGCCACACTACCGTCGGCGATGAGAAGAGTCCTGACAAGTCGATCCATCTTGCCGCGGCTATGCAATTCTCTGGATTCCGCAGTGTGATCGGTTCTATGTGGTCCGTTGACGACAGCGTTGCACGTCAGGTCGTGTCTGCTTTTTACGCAACCTCTCTTTATTCTATCTATGATATTTTAATGTGTTTCCGTATACACGATCTATGTCCCGGACGTCTGCGCCCCCGCAAACGTCACGTCCCAGCACTAGATCCCCAAGTGATCTACAACTGGAGTGTAGCGTTCGTGGATATCACCTTTCTCATGCTGGGATTATACTGGTGCGTCTCTTCTACGCCACTTCAATATCAACAAAGGAAGCTTATGCATAAATCGATATTTTGGGAGATGGAGTTATTATCATTCTTGCCAGGTCGAAAATGCTTTACTTCATCGTCAGCTTCCATTTCAATGGCAAATGGTGAGTACACTTGTGTATGATGTCTTCGTGATCGAGTTTGACCTTGGATCTTCAGGTTTCTTATTTGACCGGTCGAACATTCCTTCTCGCGACTCTCATCCTGTCGTCAGTACTGTGACCCTACCAAGCACTTTTTACTCGTATTCACACCAAGTTTTCAGTGCCGTGACGAGCCTCGCCACCCCGCCTCATATTTACTACCATCGTAAGCATCCTGAATAACCACCGCGTCCCTTACACTTCCCAAATCCTCACAGAGATATTAAAATTCCTGGAGGTTAGGTTGTTCGTCCCTCCATCCTCAATGACGTCTTTTCATACAGATTTCCCCAATTCGCCATGAACATTGTTATCTCTTGTACATCCACGAACCTCATGATTTGGACGTAAGCGTCTTATTCCTGCTGATTACTCAGACTCTCACTCATCCCATGTGAATAAGATGGACCATTTGGAAGACCAATCGTTTTGTCTATGTGTTTTAGGACTCATAACCCTGGGGCACTGGTTTACATTGATGCTCGGTACGCGCCCCACACTCAAGTATACTCCACAACGAACTGACCTCCATAAAACAAAAACAGACTCAACAGAGATGGAATTCTCAATATCTCTACCTTCCGGATTCTGTGAATCCGTAATCATGGATCCTACAAATTCACCTGCTACGTCCATGTACAGTAAGTCCCACCTCGCGGGATAGAAGCACAAGCACTTAGTGATTCACCACAGCCATGATCTTCGTCTTCGTACTTGTGAAGTTAAAAATCTTCGGGCATTGGCACTCCTCATCGGCTTCTCTATGGACGATCATACGTACCCAGGGCATCATCTACTTCTTCATTGTGTTCTTCGCTAGTGTAGTTCCCCTCGTGCGTCCTTCTCGTCTCCCGTTCTTTTTTTGTCATGCTCGTGCTGAAGCATGCCCGAAGGTCTTTTCGTAGCTGAACCTCAATTGTGAGTGACAACTATGTGTTTCCAAGGATGTTAATTGGTTTTTGGGGGTAGAATAGATATCATGAAGTGTTTTTTGTTTGTCCTGGTATGTTGCGATTCAAATCTTCGTTCTGTATTCGCTGACGGTGACCTGTTTTATTAGCTACTTGTATCATGTACGACTCTTCCTCACCCACTTCTTTACTGTCACTCACTCATACTTTATTCCCGGTCATCAATGCTCTGGCTCGAGTCCATGGGAGGGGATTCACGCTGTGGTTGACCATTGGATTTCAACGTGCGTTGGTAATTATCTTGAATATGTACTCTCGTATGTCAACCCAGCATTTCATGCATCTTGCTTGACTGAGATTGACCATTAGCTTGCATAGGATTGTTTATTAGAGCTGCTGCTCCCAATCGCGCCGAGGCCACACGTGAAGGCTCGTCGTATTGGTATATTCGAGGCTCGCCCGTCCCTTCACTTCCGAAGTTAAAGGTTGCATCGCTGGCGAATTGCTCGTTTGCAGCACATTGTACAAGACCAGTGGTCCGCTCCAATGTAGCACAAGCCCTTCGTACATGGTATTTGATCTTGCATGACGGATATTTTTGACTTCTTTAATAGCCATCCTATCCCGGTGATATTTGAGTCCTGGTGAAGAAAGGAATACTGTCTGTTCACTGCATCCCGCGCGCACTTAATTCGGATTGGCAACTTATATCTAACTCGGTCTCACCCGTGTTCACAAATGGAATCGTTAGTCGTGAGTTCTTCCATCCATCCCATCGTATACTAACCCAAAATGGGTATTTTGCTTCAGACAAGGGCCTGTATCCTTACGAAACAGGTCTGCATCTGTTGGCAAGGCCTCGGGGAGATCGATGTCCATCGAAGCACAGGTAGACTTGATGTTACCAACGTCTTCTCCACGTCTGGAACCGATGGATGTTGCCGGCAGTAGGTCGGATGAATTTCTTCATTGCGTATGCTTTTGCTAATTCTACTGCAGCACAGTACCGTGAAGTTGGGGTGCTCTTGTGGCGTGGCTTTACTCTTGACCGCGTCATGGCGCAGTGTTTCGGAAACCACGAAGACTCTGGTAAAGGCCGCCAGATGCCCGTGGTATGTCACCTTGCCTCATTGTCGGTTTCTTGCGACTCGTTTGCCTATAGGGGACGCCAGGAAGTCGAGAACAGAAAGAAGATTGACAACCCCATCACGTGTTTCCGCCTATTCATGGAATCCCGGGGATGGTGGAACGAGACAGAAGAGAAAGAGCTCAAGTCTCGTTTGAAACAGGATGTGCTCGCAGCATTCAAGCGCGCAGAGACTCTTAAGAAGCCTGGCCTGACAGAGTTGTTCAGTGATGTATACGCGGAAGAGCCTGGGAATATAGTGAGTCTAGCTGGATCAATCAACGACGCGTACTCATTCTGGCTGCAGAGGGAACAGCGGGAGGAGTTGGCGTGACTGATCGAGAAATATGGACAAGTATGGGAGCCATGGCGAAATGATCTCAAGATTTTCAAGGATGAAGGGAAGAAGCTGTCAGATTAACAATTCCCTCAATACCCATTTCACAACCGGCATTCAATTGATCAATGCATTATTCCAGGATAACTATTTGCATATACGGAACTTTGTAAACATTGCAATTTCAGTTGACATAAATATTGTGGTTGTATTGAATCTAGCATAAATTAGTGGATTTCGCACTAGGTGTTTATCGTAAACGATATTCTGGTTCACGTTCAGGGCTTCTGTGTAGCGATAAACCTGTCTAGAGGGCAATGCGGCATGGTCACTATGGGTTTGGATAAGTGAGGCGAATTCCAAATGTCTAGAGAGATCCGCAGCAGTAGTTGTTTCAAGTTTTGTTCAAGCTGCTTGTAAATATTAGTACTGGCATGACCATTATATTGAACTGCATTTCTGACTAGTTGGCATATCATAATACTTTAAGTGCTGGAGTGTTGTACCCGAAAAGCATGACCAAAATAAAAACGTGACGATAATGTAAAATCTGGATACGTCTACAACATGCTCGAGACCAGAGAAAACATGAGAGCAGGGAGCCTCCGAAGGTCATGTGAACGCCAGGATGCCCTGCCCGCGCTCGGGATCGTTCATCTGATGGACACGGACTGTCTGGCCGACATGGATGTTGCCCATGTCTCGGGGCGTGATCAAGATATACTGCTTCTTGTCCGAAGCATTGGCAGTGTCGATCATCATCTTCATACTGATGCAGCGATTAACGGCATCCATGAAAACGTCGAACTCATCTGAAAAACGGTCAGAGGAGAGTACATCTGCGTGTGTACACTCACCTAGGCAGCGAAGAGGGCAGCCAATCGCATCCCAAAGTGAGAGCAACAAACAGATCGTGGAGAATGATTTTTCTCCGCCACTCAGCGACCGGGGATCTTTATCCCTCCCTTGTGTGACCATTTGATCATCAGTTTGAACCTGATCCCAAAATGTAAGTCTTAAGTCATTCACATACAAGGAGACATACCTTCAGCTGGAGCGTTTGGTTGGCGTGGTCGAACCGAATCTTTCCAAAGTATCCACGATTGGAAAGATGGTACTGGAATACAACCTTGCATCGTAAAGCAATGTGGCACCGGAATTCTTGCCAGCGGGTTAAACAAATAACAAGCGACCTCTTTAGAGCCTAAAGAATGGCGTCAGTGAAACGAGCTATTAATGCGAGCCAGCCTTACATTGTTCAGGGCGGCCGGACTTTTCAAATCGGCTTCTGCTGTCTAGGACAGCTTTCGCATTGTTCGCCTCAATCATCATCCCCTCAACTGTTGCGCCATGCCTACGCTCCCGTTCCTTGAGCACTTTCTGAACGGATTCGAGAGTGCGCTCCACTACGTCGACTTTGCGAGGATTTTCAACCCGTTCGCAGTACTCTTCAGCACCTGTGGTCCAGTTCTGGTAGAACGTTAGCGCTCAAGCTCATTTATGAATGCCAAGACACTTACTATGAACTCCTCCTGTAGCTGTTTCGCAATGGCATCAATAACTCAGCCAACTGTCCCTCCGCTTGCGCGACGGCGTCTTTGAGTCCTGTGGACTTCTTCACGAGCGCATCCCGTTCTGAGCTTGCTACGTCAACCACAGCCTGCTTGACGTTAATCTTGGCAGTCCACGACCGTAGTTCGTTTTGCTTCGCCTCAATCTGTTCATGGAGGACCTGCATTGTCTGCCAATCCATGATAAGAGGAATCTGGGTGTTTCAGGTCACCATGCACAATCGTAGGTTGCATTCCATGGAGGTATTCGAGACCTTGCACAATATCCAATACCTGACAAGTTCAGTACGCGTTAAGAGCCAGAATTCCATCACTCACCAGAGGTGCACGATCAGCATCGGTTCGCTGTAGATACGCGTTCAAATGTCCATTCTTCATCCAAGGAGACACCAGACAGGTCCTCGGTGCACCATCATTAAGATGGAATACGCCGTAAAATGGCAAACAGCACGTGTGCTGGATGTGACACCAGACGACTGCCTCATTCAAAAAATCCTGCAGGCAGTGATGTTATCGAAGTTTCCTTGGGTAAGCGAGATCTATACTAACCTTGAGAAACTGCTCGGTGGTACGGCCAACAGCCTGAATCTCTTTCACGGCTACAAAGCGACCAAGGAGTTCACCTTCGGAAATTACTCCAGAACCACCACGGAGGCTGGTTGGCTCCAGGTTGTCGATTCAACGAAGCAGCAGACTCCGAGGGAAATGTCCCGACTTCCTCGACAATCGGATGATAGCATCCAAGAACTGACATTTGTACCATCCCTCTAATTGGTCTGCTTTCATTACGAGTAACTACGAGCAGATCAGTAATGAAGGTGTCGACAATGCGCCAGCCTTACCGTCTGCAGTAAGTCTAGCATGGACTGGGCCTCATCAACTTTGAGCATGATTAGCTGGGCAGTAGCATTTGAGTTGGTTGAACAACTGGCAACCAATGCCCCAATGTCTTGAATGTCTAGAGCGTGTAGTCTGAACTGGCTGGTAAGAGATTGGTTGCAGACGTGCGACTCCACTTGAGCCTGAACAAGATCAGCTGCATCACACTCGATACAAAACACGGAATGGCACGCTCTAACCTGGCTCATTAGTCCAGACAGGACGTCCTTGATAGCTTTGAAATTCATGAGACACCACATGCTGTCCCGTGATACCCAGTCTCTTCTCATCTTCTCTAGGTCAACCAGCAGGCTGCAGCGACGTTAGATTAAACAATGAAGATGGAACTTGCATGTACTTCGGCTTATCGGGGGCACAAAGAATAAGGTGCGTAAACACATGCGCGTACAGTGCCTGTCCGTGGACGCCATCAGACCCCCTGCGTAGCTTCATAACGAAGATCCCACTGACCGGGAAAATGGGCATGCATCGCATTCCTTTGATGCATGTCTGTCTCGCTGCTGCATCCAAGCCCTCAAATTCATCTACCAAGTCCTGGACCTGAAACCTCACTGAGTTGCGAAGATGCTGTGTAGAGGTCTGTAGCGAATCCGTTCTGCGGTTCCGGGATAGTGCAATGTCGTCAATGGTCGTGGGTGCGGGAGGCTGAACGGGATTCTTCTGCTGCCAAACAGAAAACCGCATGCTTGAAACTGTACTCAGCGTAAGATCTGATTCCGTACTCAGTGTATTGCTCGACTCGGAAGGAGCGCCAGTCAAGTTGCCTATGGACGATCGAGGAGAAGCTGCCGATCGGTACGGACCATAAGCGAAGTTCCCGGCATACAACGCCTGGAAATCTCTCGCGAAATTGTGCTGCTCTCGAATATGAAGATTTAACTCCCGACTCGGCATGCTTTTGTGACAGTGAATGCATTCTATCGAAGGTATGGCCCGTGTCATTGACATAATACAGAAGGAACGACTGTTTTCCTTCTATATGGTCTGACTACGGGAGACTATGTCACTGAAGGAAGATGGGAAAGTCTGACAGAGTCTAGTTTGAGTGCTTTATAATGGTCAGTTAGTGGTGAAGGCAAGCTAAGGCTACCTGAGCGTCAATAAGTTACGATGATAAGAATAAGCACACAGATCGCACAGGATGGACAAGTGTCACAGTTGCATTCAACCCGGAGTAGCGTAAGCTGTACTGCAGACAATACAAGCGGGACAATAACAGGAACTGTCGAAGAGTATCATCGATCATCGATCTCGATCAACCTGGTTCTTAGCCCATGCTCAACGATGAGCGGCAGTTTCCGAATAGTCCGGAAATTACCGAGCCAAATAAGTTCGCGTTGAACTGCAGTTTTTTATTCTTTCAACTTCGCCGATTCCTTGCCATGGCCCATTCAAGTTTTCCAAAGCTGACATCACTGAAATTCAAGATGTAATATAAACCCATATACTGACTATGTAATGTAGACAACAACTGTAATCCGTCGCAATATGACAGTTGGTTAGATATGGTCATGTATATGCATATATGGGTATCCCCTTTGACCAATTTGAAGCATGTTTGCATAGACTTGACGACACTTGCGTTATGCAACAAAAGTATGCACACACCCGTGTATCCCACTGGTTTGGCAATGACACACCATAAGTCAGCTTTGCGTGATCTCTTATAACTTGCTACTCCAAGACGTGTCAGAGTCTGACTGATAAACATTGCGCAATATTCCATTATCAATTTTCATCAGCCTGCGGCGACGCAGTATTGGTCCTGGCGTAATTTACATTACTCCATTGGTGCATGGGGCTTACTCGAGATGCTTCTCGTATACCTTTCGTTTCCTGAGACGAGCCATCCCGGCACATTGGGCATTGACAAACTGATGCGCAGGAGATGGATCCACATCACATGGGTTAATCCTCTGAGCAGTCTCTGGTTGCTTCGGAGCCCAAACTTATTTGCAGTTGTGAGTGCATTTACAACGCGCTAGATACAAACTCTTGATTCTGTGTGAGATGTAGATGCTTACGTCGGCTCTAGTGCTCATCAGTAGTTATGATGCGTTAATACTGATTGTACAGTGCATTTTCACACGAAACAATGTAGTTCTCCTCGTACCGATGGCGTATACTATTGTAAGCTGACAGTCATCTTCCATCGCATGCTGATCGCGGTGTAGGGCGTCCGGTATGGAATTACGAACGAGGCCATCATCGGGGTGTGTTTCCTCCCAAACGGACTGGGAAACTTCAGTAAGTGCAGAGCATGGTACTCGCAATTTACCAACACAATCTTTAACAGTCGGAGAACTGGTTGCTGGCCGCCAATTAGACATTGCGGTCAGAAGATGGCGGGAGAAACGCGAAGGAATGTGGTGTCCCGAAGACCGCTTGAGAGCGACGTGGATCGGAGGGCTGATCATAGTCCCGTTATCTATGTGTGCGTCGGGGCTGATCACGACGTATGTTGGGGGCCCGATCGGCCTTGCGTTGAATATATTGTGCATTGGTGCGAATGGAATGGGGGTAAGTCCTTCCAATTAGATCCTCTCATCCCGTGCATGAAGCATTTCACTGATTCTTATAGGTCGACTTGGTGTTGAATCCCATTGGTTCTTATAGTGTGGACGTAATGCACTCTCGAAGCGCAGAGGTCACAGCTGCTAACCTGTCAGTCTCCATGATATCGTGCGACTATCAAACTTGAACTCATTCATTTACTTGTCAGGGCGAGCAGGTCACTCATCACATCTGCTGCAACTGCTCTTGTCATTACATCGATCGAGCGCATAGGCATTGCGTGGACGGATATTATCGCGGCTGTGCTTGCGCTCATTGGACAAGGGTGAGGGTCTTTTTTTGATTGCAAGATTGGGGATACTGATATCGCACTGCTTCAATTTTCTTTCGTAGGATCATTTTCTTGACGATTCGTTATAGCGATCGCATGAGGGCCAGCGTCGATGTTGGTTTCTCGACCATGGAGAATAATTGACAGATTGATCATCGTTTATCTGAAGAGAAGCAATGTAAATATTGTAATCAATATGTAGGGGAAAACTTCGTCAAAATTGCCAATAGGCTGATCTTCGAGCCACCTTGAGCGAAGATGATACACTATGCTAAACACCGGGGGTGACGTTCACTGAGCAACTCAATCATGAGCTTCAACGTCAAGTTGACAACAGCTGGATGTTCAATTACATCTGGAACTTCCTGTTGGCAGGTGTATGTAGCAGCTTCCGGAAGAGCATGAGCTAAAATCCTACGATTAATCATGACTGAATCTGAGGCGCGAGGATGTGAGAAAATAACCTGTAGTCGGTTCCTCAACAGTAGCCCTGAATCAGGTTGATACCGTAATCTGTGCTAGTCTGCTGTGTCCTCGCTGAAAGATGCGGGTTTCTGCAGACTTGGTACACTTGTTGTAATCCTGGGCACAGACCGAGGACGCTGGAAAATATTTTTAGGCAATTGTCATGATAATTGCAACCAAAATTACAGTGTGATTGCAATGGCGACTCTATTATTGTAAGCGCTTTCAAAGCGCGCTCAGTCTTTGAATATTGAAATGACTTACAAGGCACTGAAACCCAAATTAGGAATTTGCGACATATCAAACAGTGAAACAACATGCCCTCAGATATCGCCCCTCTACACTCGAATCGGGGGCTGGGAAGGAGCCTGTCGGAGGGCCGGAAGATATCAGTCACACCCAGACAGACAGTGGTGCATTTTTAGTAACAGCTTAAGACAAATGGACGTTCAAAAACTTCAAGCTGGATTATTACGTACCTTCAAGCTTGAAGTAAAATTGGTCTAAGTAAATCTAGGGTCATCCGTCGCGATTAATTGAACATTCCGTACGTCTCACTGGCCATGGGTCTCAACAGACCCCCTCCCTTACCCTTGCAGCACTACTCTTACTTATTGCTGATTTGATTCATGGGAAATTGCATCTCCACAAACTGGAGGCACCGTGACACATCTAGAGACGAGAAGGCGCGGTCAGATGCTATCGATAGCCAACTAGAAGAAGACTTCAGGAAGTTTAGAAAGGAGTGTAAGATACTTCTTCTCGGTATGTATCTTCCTTTCTACCGTTGAATCCATTCTCGTTGTTCTTAGTGCTCATATCCAACCTCAGGGTCCGGCGAATCTGGGAAGTCGACAATAGTCAAGCAGATGAAAATCATTCATCAGAATGGCTTCACCAAGGACGAACTCATGATGTTCCGTCCGACAATATATCAGAATACTCTTGACTCTGCCCAAGCTATTGTGCTTCAGATGTGTCACATGAATGTGGAATGCATAATACCTACGAATCGGGTATGTTCTCCCACTTTCTCTCCCACCTCAATTCATTGCTTTCCATAGACATTCGCCGAACGCATCCTCGAATACAGGGTTGAAGGCACTCCCCAATTTGTTTTCTCCGCTGACATTGCACAAGCCATTCATAAAGTATGGCAAGATCCTATCATCCCCAAAGTGATGGACTGTTTGAGCCAGTTCTATCTTATGGACTCAGCTGACTAGTGAGTAATTATATTCACTCGGATTACAAATATTCATGGTATCCGTTCACAGTTTCTTTACGGAAGCACTCCGTATAGGCACACTGGATTACACTCCAACTGTGAATGATGTACTGCGAGCTCGAGCAACGACAACCGGCATCACCGAAATGCGATTCAACATGGGACAGCTTTCGTCAGTACACTGGCATGTTAAAGTTCTGTTTTTGATCGTGGTCTCATAGTATCCACATGTTCGATGTTGGCGGCCAGCGTTCCGAACGCAAGAAGTGGATACATTGTTTCGAATCTGTTACCAGCATCATTTTCTGTACAGCATTGTCGGAGTACGACCAAGTGCTATTAGAAGAGAAGAACCAGGGAGGTCCTGTGCATACGTGATTATTAGCTGCCATTGCTAATTTTTTCAATAGAATCGCATGCAGGAATCACTTATCCTATTTGAGTCGATCATCAACTCCCGCTGGTTTCTGCGAACTTCCATCATATTGTTTTTGAACAAGGTGGACATCTTCAAGAACAAGCTACCAAAGGTATATATATGTTGTGAATGCATGGAGATCCATTGACGCTTTGCAGGTGCCGATCGAGAAGTACTTCCCAGAATATATCGGCGGCGCAGATATCAACAAAGCAGCCAAATATATTGTATGGAAGTTCATGCAAGCCAACCGGGCGCGTTTAAGTGTTTACCCTCAGTAAGTGTGATTTATTATGCCTTGCTCACCACTCACAGCATCATAGCTTGACACAAGCCACTGATACGACGAATATCCGGCTCATCTCTGCTACAGTCCATGAGACAATCCTACAGAACACTCTTGAAGATTCGGGCATTCTGTGACGTCTTCCTTTCCTGGTTTCTTGTTCTCATCTATCTGTATGTGCCTCCGTACCTCATGGTTAGTTTGTATTGATGGGGGTGCAGCTACACATATATCTGGAACTCCTAGTTATTCTCTGGCACGTTATCATCATATCTAACATACTGTCAGTTATTCATCATTACTCTGGCTGTCCGCGAGATTGATCTACATACACCCATTGGCCTGTTACATCATGCACAACATTTGTTTGATCTACTAAGATACAAGGTGATTTACAGGCCTTCAGTCCATGTGTTCAGCCGAAACCTCAACCGCAGTCAAGCACATCATTCATCGGAATCTTGTTCGCTGTGCACAGGATGACCATTCTTCATCACCCTGCTCAATCGCCAATACTGCTGTGTGCAGGCGCCGAGGATGCTGCTGATACCACGGCGGTAGTTGACAACACGAGGTTGACGCGAGGTAGCTTTTTTCCCCTAATCAATCCATCGAACTTGGGATATACAGCCCACCACACACGAGGCCGATTGTGAAGTAGATCGTCCTGGTGAACCGGGCACATTAATCAATTGCCCTGGCTAGAAAGTATCGATCCACGTACCCCCACATAAGCATCGCATATGAGAGACTGAACAGAGGCGAGGGCTTTCACTCCAACAAAATGTTCCTGTCAAATTTGACAGAAATTCGGCCTAAGCAGGCTAGTTAGCGTATCAGAAATGAACGCACAATGGCGACGACTTGCTGCTTCGTTAGCTGATCCAAAACCGTTCTGATGTGCCAGCAGGACTGAGACGACGAAGCCGGTGATGGAGATAGTTGAGAGATAGGTAGCAATCATCCCGATTGACTGTAACTGGCTGATTTTCACGTTCGGCATTGCGAGGAATCTTGGGTGCCTGGCGGTTGACTGGTATGAATCAAGTTATGAATGGGAACAGTGACTTGATGATATGCACGTAAATGGAGATCCCAGTCCACCCCACAATGATATTCCTGTTGAAGTTTTCCCACTGTGGTACAATGATGCATTCATTCACCACTTCAAATACCATTCAAGTGCGCTTGCGGTGCCCAGAAAAGCATGACATCCAGAGCAAAAGAAAGGCCGCTGGTCAGTGGATGAAAGGCAGTATCATCCTCGCATACGGATCTGTCGGCATCGAGACGAGCGCAAGGTGGACCGCAGAAGTTGAAGAACTTGGCTTTGTTTTCAAAACTGGTGGGCAGCGTGAACGACGCATTGAAATGAAGAACACACAAAGTTATTGATATAATGATAAATCTTCAAGGGAGATCGAACCCTGTGCTTACCGATGGATACGAGTGGAATGAGGAAACTCATTTTCTTGAACGTTTCTGGAAATGTGTTATCGGAGGTAACCAATTTTGAAGGGAACTTTCACACACCTTGAAGATGGTTGATCGATCGATCAGCCCCAGGATTCTGGAAAGTTCACCGGCATCAAATGGCGACAACGATGACGACATATCCGTAGTGATGATCTGTGAGATGTCGTGTTGAAAAATAAACGAGAGGTATTGATATGATGAAGGGATGGTAGGGCGAGATAGACATACGCGGTAAACACATAAACACACCCGAACCCGGGAAAGGCATATGGACGAAAAGACCAATGATTCTGCGGTATAGTACATCAGTACTCTTGCCGTCATCGTTCAAAAAACACTTACACATGCACAGGACTAAGAAGTGAGGTGTGTTGCGGATGCTTACTAGTTGACCTTTGTGGGTGGTGGTGTTGAATGAGATGGTTGAATGCGCGAGTGTTGGATGTGATGATTAGATGCACAGTAAGATGAATAGATACACGACGTCAAGATCGTCAGATCAAATGTGCTCCGAGGGACAAGGTTGACGTTTGGAAGAGGTGCCCCGGGCCGGGAGCAGTAAACAAGGTTAGGAAATCAGGGAGATTGGTCGAGATGAGTGCAAAATCAAATTCGTCAGGCTCTTTCCGCAGAATCCCAGTGGAACAGACCTTCTCTGCAGCGACAACAATGAGCATACGGTTTGACTCGTTGAAAGTGAGAACATTTTTGCCGATTTTTTCACCGTTGAACCTTTTCCTGCGACCACAAGCCCCATGAACGACGAGAAGAGGTACAAGCCAAACGAGACAGCAAGTGAAATGACGATATTCCGGAAGTCTTCGTTCGTAACGATAATTCTACACAGCGAAAATGAGCTGTTGCATCAAAATAAAGCACCCAAAAGCTCACTGAGAAGTCCTTCCATCCAGTGAGAGTATGAGGTACATCAAAGTACACCGTCCATCCAGCGTACCAAAGCATGATCACGTTACAAATACCAAAGAGTATCATGCAAATCACATAAATCCATTTGTAGCCCTGAAAAGAATGACAGTTGATTTACAGATTGTTTTTACGGGTCAAAGTACATACATGTGGCCGGTTTCCTAGCGAGCAAACAATGACGACGAACAGGAGGGCGATGTAGAGCTGGAACGATAACATGGAGGCCTTCCTCATTTACAAATGATTGCTACTTACCCTCAAGAAGATCTCAAAAACATCGTGGCTCGCTCCTTGGCTCAGGAAGTTGAAGGCACTATCGGTGCCCGAGGTTGCTGATGAAACCACCTATGACAACCAATATCAGATTCATCGACGTACAAAGGCAAGTCGTTACTGACGAAGTAGAAAGCCAGGTAAAAGTTCATAATCGATCATGATGTCCACGCAAATATGAGCTGGACTGCATTGTAAATGAATTCGATCTACACAAATTTTGTTCATTAACCAGGGTTGATGGATCTCCGTGCGCTACTGACCTGGAGAAAAAACTTACGACTGTGCTTGTGCCCAGACGTCCAGATCCTGAGGAAGTATCTCGTCACTCGTGGAGTGGATAGAAGCGAACAGGGAGCCGTTCAACCATCAGTGACGTTGAGCGATGAATTCGGGCACCTGGGAATCAGTGTAAAGAATAGACTAATGACGACTCACGGCTGTAGGGACATCTGTAGTGACGTTGGCACTCTTGACGTATTTGAGGCTGTTGAGCATATTGAGGGAGCCTGCAGTGTTGAGGGTAATATTTAACTTACATCCAGTCTCCCTCCATCTTGGTGACAATCTCGAAGCAGAAAATACGATCCTCGGCCAAGTACATGTTTCGCTCTGGAATAGTCGTTGGTGGTGTAAGACATTGGAGGGAGCATATCGCATACCAAACAGCCCAGCACACTTATCACGATCATCAACCTGGTTAGCACTATCAGCACCATCAACCTGTCCCTTGAAATACGTGGCAAGAGGATCGCCCTGGAGAGCCTTGTATCTGTAGGCACTGAATGCACCAGGAAGCACGCTGAGCCTTATAACCGAAGTTACCGAACACACTCAAAGTTTCAGGACGTCCGTCGTCAGAGCCTAGCTGTGTATTTTATCATCTCTACCCTAGGATTTCTCACAGTGCCGCTGTGTCAATTTCACCCAGCCCCTACACAGCCACACAAGGTGGGCATTGGGCATGTCCTCATTATATTAGCCTCATACCAATGTTGATGAGCCTCAGATTCGTTGCTTCTTTCTATAACGCTCTACGTCGAATCACCCAATCTCGAATGGCGGCCATTGATTCTTCAATTTTTCCATTGCTGTTCCCTTCTTGTACTTGATACAGTCCATATTGTCATAATGATACATCAAATAGATGGGAACTGTCATAAAATAGTGATACATAAATGTGAGGAACTGTCAGTCATCCATGAGCTGTAGGAGTGATGTATCAGTACAGATCCTCCCAGCAGATACTAGCACCGGCTGATACATCAGTGTGAATCCTCATTTTGTGCCCTAGCTAGTGTTGTGGGCAGAACTATTTTAGGGTAGTTCTGCCGGCAGAACTGGCAGAACTTGGCAGAACCATGTTCTGCCAGCGTGGCAGATGGCAGAATTGGATCGTTTTTTTGATGGTACTAGAGGTACCTACATGGATGTAAGACCACTTGATAGTAACATCGAGTCAATATTCCAAGTCCCATCTTCGTTTGCATCATGATCTATGACCATAATCTCATCCTCTACTGCTGCAGGCACTAATCCCTCGTCAACACGCTGCAATTCTGCAAAGTCAAATGCATTCCCTTCTAAAACTTCCTTCCCATCAACATCCCAGTCTGACAGAAACTCCGTGTCCATCATTTTTTCCGCGTTGCGAATATCTTCAAGCCAAGCAAATTCAGCATCAATGTCATCAAGTGAAATCAATTCGGGACCTTCAAGATTGCAGCTGGCGTCACCGGAAACTGCTGCAAGTGGAGGAACAAATGCAAAGTTGGTCTCGAGCTGCTTGGCAACACTTGTATCAATGCCTGGAAGTTCAGTCGTATGCATGTGAGCGTGACGGCGTCGAATTGGCTTGCCATCAGCAATGTTCTTAAGGTGAATATGATAGCGAAGGTTAGCACGGATCTCGCCGAGCGTCTGGAATGTGTTGACAGAGAGATTGCAGTGCTTGGCTGACTGTGTGCCACCGAGGTCGGAAAAGAGGCGCTCAACCTCAGCTGCATGTGGGACAATGGACAGAATGACAATCGCGAAAGACTTGAGTGGGTGTGTTTCCGAGTTGATTGGGAGATTCTCCCACCAAGCAAGTCCATCTGCTTGGCCACTGGCAAATGGTGAATGACATAGATTATAAGCTTTTAGGTCCATGACGAGTGCATTAGCCTTCGCTTTTTTCCACTTCCACTGAAAGGCAACTTCCAATGCCACTTTGACCATGAATTCGAAGGGGCGGCCACTTGCTGCCTGAGTAACAGCAAGTTTACGACACATTGGGTGGAGGAATAAGGCAAGGGTATGATATTTGGTGTTGATCGAGTGAAACCGACGGTTAAAGACTGACTTCACATGAGTGAAGAAGGTGCCATCATCACCATCATCGAGTTGTAGTGTTGACATCTTGTGTGCACAACGAATGAGTTCGAGCATGCACTCTGCAAGGTTGCAGTCTCGATTCTCGATATTTCCAATGGCGTCGACAATGAACTTTGTTGTCCTCACCATTTGGTCAAGATAGTTCCAGTAGTTCGGAGTACGTATGACAGTCTCAATGACGTCCACAGCAATGGGGGTTTGACCATTAACCCTCTTCTGGGCTTCAGGGCGTAGACAAATATGAGATAATGCACGCCTATATGTAATAAATTAGTTGAATGTTTCGGAAGTGTACTCGTATCACTTACTGATGTTCGAGAACACTAAGACACTGAAGAATAAGAGCATAGAAATGAGTTTCACAGTTCTGCTTCAGTTTGCGAGTGACACCAAGTTTCTTCGCTTCATCACTAAGTTGCCCGCCACAAAAGTGCGATGAATTAAAGAAGCTAACAATGCGAGTCGTCTTTGAAAGGATTTTCTTCATTGGACCATGAGAGAAAATCTCGCCAAGAAGTGTATTCATGCTATGCAAGAAGCATGCAAAAGTCTGTTCGACAATTAAGTAAGCTTGATGGCTTGCAAATCAGAAATTCCTACACTTACGAGCACCCAATAGAATTTAGTTTGAAACTTTCAACGGAATGACTGCATAACAGTTGGATTATCGGTGGTCACTGCCACGATTTTTTCGCATCTCCAATCTCCATGGCTTTCATTGCTTTCTCCGATGTGACCATGAGGTTATCTGCTGTTCCTCGCACTCCCGTCATATCTTCGAGAGCCAAGATAATGGGGTGTTGCTTTACTTCAGCAGCGAGGGACCCATAGAGACTTCGCCTCAGCATATCTTCCCATCCATCGAGAAGTAGAGTGAGTAGTCTCCTGCCCTTCAGTCTATCAACTTCTTCCAGTTTGACTCTTGCAGCTTCACTATTGAGCAGGCTATGAGATAATACATAGCGTGTTGGTGCTGTATATGAGGGCCGAATTTCATTCAAAAATTGGTGAAAATAGAAATAACCACCGGCATAGAATGGTATGTTCACATGAATGAAAAACCTATAACGAGATTAAGTCATCGAGTGTGCACTAACTAGTACTACTCACCGAAGAAGCTTAATATCAGCACGGGCTTTCTGATCTTTGTTCAATGGGTGATCTACAAAGCCATCTAGGGTCGTCTTCTTCCGCTTGCGAACAGGGGCAACAGCACCGGGCTCAACAACCAATAGGCTCGAAGAAGAAGCATTGCTTCCCTCGTCGTCACCAGAAGTCACTGCTGCTATCAAAGCCACCTTTCCACCGGTAGGTTTCTTCATCAGGTGTTGCAGTGCCTCACGACGAGTCTCTTGTGGACAATTGCTGCATTTTACGGCATCCGTGAGGTGTTCAAAGAGGTTATTATTACGTCCGTCGATGCGGGTATCACAGTGGTTGCAGTTCCACCAATATCTGTTGGACTTTGCAGAAGTAGCATCCCCCTTTTTGAAGTTGTTTTCGATGAGGGAGTTCAGAGGCCGGCCTCCAGACTTTGTAGCCATTGTAGAGAGTTTGTAGCACCTCGATTCATGCTATCATACACTAATCTAACACTGTATAGTACATCTTTTACTGCTCCCACGGTTCTGAGTTCTGCCACATTCTGCCTCGGAGGTTCTGCCATCTGCCTGGCAGTGCCAGTTCTGCCCTGCCACGTGGCAGAATGGCAGAGTTCTGCCCACAACACTAGCCCTAGCACTGTCGGAAATTTCCTATTTAGGTTTCATGGCCTTGCAACGCGTTGCAATGACCCAATAACAAACCTAGGTCTCAACGTGATGCAATAAAAGAGTCTCACGTTCCAATTAGGTTACAATCGAGCCTTTCAACCAAAATTTCAACCAAGTTGGGTAATAATAGCAACATTGCAACTGGATTAAGATCCAAATCTCAAGGTGTGTTTCAATAATGTCAGAATAAACATGCGTAGGTTTCAAGTTAATTCGGACATCCTTGAGACAGAATAAATTTCATTGTAACAATATAACCATTCAAATGATTCAGATATTCAACCTAATATCTATAATCCTCTACTATTACCGCTACTACTTCTTCTTGCGGGATCTCACTGGCCGACCAGGTTGCTGCCCTGCTGTATCAGCTGACAACGAAACTGGTGCAAGTACCCCAGCCTTTTTGCCTCGGCCCCGTCGAGAAGACGATGACCCAGAGGCTACAGCTTGTGACATGATCTCCCCATTGCCAGGTATGTCAGAAACTGCTGGTCCATCAGTAACAACAGCAGTAACAGCTGCAGCAGGCACAACGAGCGCAGTAACAGCAGCGGCAGGTACAAGTGCAGTGGGTGTGGTAACAGCAACTATAGGCACATTGGTATTGCCTGTGAGCGAGACTGGAAGTTGAACAGCGGCGGAAATGGGAACTGGGTTGATGATAGTTTCAGTGGCCTGCAGTGATGTTGCAGGGGTGATAGCTGGTACAGTGGGAGGGACAGGTGGCGCAATGACAACTGGAGTGTCAATTGTTGGTGAAGTAGAGGTTGTGGGAGGTGCGGGATCTTCATTGATAGTCGGAGAATCTGAATCTTTGCGGCCAGCATTAGCAAGGGCTAAGCACATTAAGTCAGAAGTGAAATCTTTGCCTTCGGCTTCTGAAGCTGCAACATTCGAGGTCGAGGACTGCCAGACATGGGTGTTGATTTTCTGATGGATCGAAATAATGCGGGGCTCTTCCCAAAGTGTGACCCATAGTTGCTTGTAGGCTGTGAACATGGCTGCGTACGGTAGTTGAGATCTTGCACCAACTCCATCTTTAGTGAACAAAGTGTCCGAGGACAGAATAAAAATCAACTAAAAATCATTAGACACTGAGAACGGATGATAGCGAACGAGGGACAACTTACCGCGACCCAGCCCCAGGCAAGAAGACTGGGGGTGCATGATGTTATGCCCCACTTCCGAGCATTACACTTAGCGTGTGGCCACCCAACAATGTCCAGTGAATTTTTTCCAAACATTACAATTCTAATCACCTGTTATACACACATTAGTACAAGCAAAGTTTCTTCAGGCAGCCATAGCAAAAATACCTTTGCGAGCGGTTCCCAGTTACCGAAAACTGTTGACATCGTTGGGTCCATTTCTTGCCTCGTAAAAAGGACGGGTGGAAACTTTGAAGATGGTTGACCAAGCAGTTTCTGGATGTCGGGGATTGTATCTCGCTTCGTAAAACTGGTGTCGAAGTAGGAAGAATCAAGGCCAAAAATACGCCCTGCCATCACTTGCAACTTGCCAATCTCACTTGAGCGACCGCCTTGAAGATGTTGTCCCAGCTGTGGTGTTATATACCAATAGTCAATATAATAGATCACATAACAATGAACTTCAGACCACATACCAATGATTGGAAATGAGTAGTCGGTACAAAGCAATGGAGATGATCCGGGAGAAGCGAGTATAGCTCTGTTACAAGACAGAGTTCTTCTGCGCTCTTGGTTGCATAGCGGCTCCCAGATAGGATGGCAGGTGGAGGCTTCGGCACAGGAAGTTTGAGGATGTGGTGCATGGGTGGGAACATCTCTGCAATGATACCATACTTGCGGGAAAAAGTTGCAAGTTCAGCGTCAAAAGCTTTAAGCTCATCTGGAATTTGGGTACTCGAAGATGATCGCCATTGATTTGCTGATAATGTCTTATTTGTCTCGCCTAAAGCACGATTATTGTTCTTGAGCATTTGGTTTTCGAGTTGTAAGCACTGGATGATCTTCAAGGACCATGATTAGGAGAGCATATCGTAATACATAGTTGCAGGAATGAAACATACCTCCATGTCCTCGTGTTGCAGCATCCGACCATTCAAGGCCGATGGCTGGCTAATTGACGAGGCGCCGACAGACCCAGGACCAGAGTCTGATTCATATTCGGACGAGTCAGAGTTATCAGGTGCGTTAACTTGACGGGGAGTGTGCTGGGGCATGATAGGCAGGATTTGCACAGTAGATTGGGAGACTGGTGGCCACAATGATGCGTGATGGGCGGTGGGGAATTTATAGTTGAAATTTGCTGTGTGTTGACAAC
>JABBWA010000240.1:0-71495 GCA_016628065.1 Suillus lakei | reverse complement strand
GGCTACATATACCAAGATATTCGAAAAGAAATTCTGGTTCGATACTGAGGCACGGATGAACATCTACGAGAAATATTTCTTTGACGTATCCGGAATAGATGGCCATTTATGCAGACAAGGAACGGGGGAGGTATCCGATCTGGCAGAGCCTTGACCACGTCAACTTCTTCCCTAGCTCTGGTTTCGTTTTTGTGACCGTTACCGTAAGTTCGCATGATTCGTGTTCTATGCACTTCTGTTGCTGATTCTAGGAATATTTAGGGTGATTTCTCACTGCGCATTGAGGGCATGGAAGATTCAGATGTTCAAAAAGAAGTCATGGAAGTTCTCGGAGCCATGTGCCCCAACACCACTGTTCCTGATCCTGTCGCATTCCATTTCAAACGCTGGCACGCAGACCCCCTCTTCCGTGGCTCCTACTCCAGCTGGCCTCCTTCTTTCGTTCCCGGTCACTCTGAAAATCTGAGGGCTTCAGTAGACAAGAGACTCTGCTGCTCCGCCTGCTGCCTCTGAGTCGTGATATAACTATAACATGCGTTTCCTGTCACTTCCTGTCCTGTATTTTTAATCTGTATACAATGTCTTTGCTTTGATGATGCCTGATCCTTGCGATTTATGCTTACTCGCTTACTACTTAGTTGTCTGGGTCTTTACTTGTGTTAATTTCGTACGGTCTCCGAGATTTCCTCCGTGTCTGGTTGACACTTCATTCCCAGTGTTAGGACGCACATGTTCTTCGAATTCCAAAGGTACCAGTATGTTTGTGTCCTCCAAGAGTACAGTAGGGACCAGCTCGCCTCTCTTGGAACATTCTAGATCTCTTTGTCCAGCAATTGAGCTTGTCGTATGCATACCGACGCTTCATTATATCAATACTTGGCAAGGGGAAGGAACACCGAGTCTGTTGAAAAAAACTTGTCTACCTCTGTTCTCTAACTTCTCTCTAGATCTTCTTCTCGTTTCTTCTGAGACCATCGCCCTTTCGTCATCCTCTACTACATGCCCTCACCAGTAGGTACCCGCTCGGCAGCATGATGTGGGGTTTCATAGATCTTGCGAGATGATGCACCAGCAATAAAACAAAGATCATAAAGCTTCAAAGTTCTATATAATCCATGTAGGCTATATACAATCAGTCTTCTATGTTCGACTTGTGAGCCGAATATGAAGAGCGCTGAATATTGAACAAGAAGCCTTCAAGCGCCAGTAGCTTCGTCCCTACCACCCTCCCAACACATGGCTTCTGTAATTCAGTAAATTCATCCGTGCAGGGCCGGTACACACCCCTTGAGCTGAAAGCCTGGACGTTTGGGCCCTGGAGACCAATACTGTGGCTGAAGGAGAAGCTCGCGTAGAGGTAATTGTGTGGGTGTGAGTGAGTACAGTTTTGATGGTACTTAGCAGGGACGGGTCACGGCATCAAAGACGAGTGCAGAGGTGAATCGAGGCAACACGGCTATGCATCACGAATAAACCCGATGCATCTAGTTGACGGACGTAGGTTTGCCCTCGACGAGCCATTGGTGGTCAGTGAAGAAGTTCCCTCGAAGGGAGCAGCCAGTCTCAAGTTCGGGAGAGGTTGGCAAACAGGTAATAAACTGACCGCTGTGCCAGCGTGTAACCGGGACGGAGAAACAATGAATATTCAATGGGTTTAGAATGAAATTCAGCGTATTCATAACTGAACTTACCGTCAAGGTTATTATTGATAGTTGAAAGTGACTGTGTTTGTCTTCATATGCGTTACGATGTTTCAGCTGCCAGCACACTAACATGGTTGTATTCGATCAAGCGAATGATGATAAGGATGATCGTAATGGGCATCGCGCCTGGTAGATGTTACAAATCAAATATAGCACTGCCTCATGGATTCCATGGCTGTGATGGCATATAAGACTTATTGTTGTTGCTGACTTTCTACCAGGGAGGAACCAGGCAAACAACCGGTGAATATTGATCATTTGTGCCCTTATTTTCGATGTTGAACAATATCAGAGCCAGAAAAACAGACAGACAGCTTACTGGAACGAGCTATGCTTTCCGAAACCCTTGCATGGCCGAACATTAAGGAAGCTTTGACTTCGTATTTTGAAGACACTGCGATGCCGATTACCGAAGAAGCTCTACCCCTAGTGCGACCCAAAAGACCAATTCCAAAGCACAAGCTTGAGGGGCATGAGAATATTGTTTTGAGATCCGTCTTCTTGCACGACAACGTTCACATCGTGAGTGGTTCGTATGACGGCACGATGCGCAAGTGGAACTGCGACACAGGACTTCTTGTCGGGGAACCATGGAAAGGGGACGGAGGGGAGATATTGGCAATGGCACTTTCGCCGGACGGAAAGATAATTGCATGTGGGAGGGATGACGGAAGCGTTCAGCGGTGGAATACCAATGGAGAGGTGATTGAAGGCATTTGTACGGGTCATAGCGAGAGGGTGTGGGCACTGTCGTGGTCTCCCAGCGGAGAACACATTGCAAGCGGGTTCGAGGATGGAACAATCCTTATTCGAAAAGTGGAAAATGGGGAAATTGAGGTGGGCCTGATCGAGTCGAAGCAGGAAGGGGTGTTTGCTCTTGCGTATTCACCTTCGGGGGATAGAATCGCATCAGGAGGGGAGGACAACTCAATTTGCATTTGGGACATGAAGGCAGGCAAGCTTGTCGTCGGCCCCATCAGGCGACTGGGGAGTAGGGTGTGGTCGGTGGTGTGGTCGTCTGACAGCACGAAGCTTTACTCCGCTTCAGACAACTTCGCACGTGTTTTTGACAGCAACACAGGCAAAGAGCTTTATCGCTTCAAGCACGACCATTCCCTGTTTTCTGTCGCCCTTTCACCCAAACATAATGTTTTGGCGTGTGTGGGAGATCAAGGTATTGTACAGCTGTGGGACACAGAGTCCCATCAGCCACTCGACCAGCCATTCACCCAGCAGGATCGCAGACCCATTTTATGTGTCTCATTCTCTCGAGATGGGAGATATCTCGTACATGGCGGAGACGACAGAAAATTCACACTCACACTGTGGATGGTTAAAGGGATAGCTCCTGAGCTTCCAGTATGTGCCTTTACACCCATACTTCAACGTGACAACCTACACAGCAGGAACATTGATCCCAGTCACCAACACCGTCTTGCCTTGAAGTCAGTATTCTTCCATTTGACTGCCTTCCTTCTCTTGCTCACAAAACTATCACAGGTCAACCCTACAAATCCTTCTGCGCAATTGCAGAGTGATGATTATCATGGCGACTTTTTTCCGGTAAGCCTCATGTTTCATCATGCAAAGGGCACCAGTATTGATTGTAAGGATTTGAAGTTTCGTCATCCTTCGGCACCATCTGGCCCCTCTCCTCGACCCCAGCAATCCCACCCTTCTTCGGTTCGTCGCCTCTGGAACTTCCTCATCCCCTCTCCAGCAAGTGAGTCCATTGGGCTGCAACAACGCCCGAGGCGCAGTCTCTTCGCACGGCACATTAGCCCGAAGCCTGTAACAATCGCCGCCGCACCAAAAACAAAGGTAAGCAGTGTATTAAGATGTCCCTCGTTCTGCTATATTCATAACCGAATCTCTAGAGGAGATACACAGCGCGTGCACCTGGAAAGACTAATGCTCAGACTGGTCAGGCGTCTTGAGCGACAGCTCAGCCTGCGGCACAGCCATCTTCGACCGATCAGTCACCGCCACAATCTCAGCCTCAGGTCCAGACGGTGACACAACAGCCTACTCAACAAGAAGACTACGGTTGCTGGGGCAATTTTTGCCTTGCACTTGGGTGCATTCCACGCCGCGCTCACATCGTTGTCTCCGTTGGTCAGTCATCCTCAGCAGTAGCTCAACCTGCAACGCAGCCATCTTCGGCCCCTCAGTCACACCCACAGTCTCAGCCTCAGGTCCAAACGGCGACACAACAACCTGCTTAAGAAGAAGACCACGGTTGTTGGGGCAATTTTTGCCTTGCACTCGAGTGCATTCCACGCCCCACTTGCACTGCTGCCTCCGCTACTCAGCCTACTGTCTCAGAGTCGTGACATAACTCTAGCGTACGTTTCCTGTCCCTCCCTGTTTGTATCTCAATCTGTGTACAATGACTTTGCTTCAGTAGTACCTAATCTTTGATACGCAATTTGCACTTACTTGCTTATCTAGTTGTTTGGGTTTGACTTTTTACATATGTTCAAATGTTGGTTTCGTACGGTACCGGTCTCCCGAGATCTCATACATATCTGGTTGACACTCCATTCCAAGTGTTTTAATTCCAAAGGTACCAGTATGTTTGTCTGCCCTCAGGCGATGATTGAACTCGTTTTGTCATTGTAGGCACCTGTAAGCCTGCGTAAGCCGATTATTGAGCATCGAAGGAAAAGAGCTCACGTCGAACAGGGAATGTTTGGAATGACAACTAGAGGCTGATGGCTAGATGGCTTGTGAGTACTTCAGTCTGCACTGTAATCGCTAGAGGGTCCGTTGTGTTTATTGGTGGTTGTGTGTTACGGAGTAGAGCAATCTGAGCGGATCGAGTGGTGGAGTACTTAACTGCATCACCAAGAGATTGCACTGAAATTCTTCATCTTAAGATGGTTACGTTTCACAGGTGAGGTTATAGCATATATATTGACCTAGATACATTTCATGCGTATGAGGATATTTCATAAGAGATCGTCGTAACGATGGTGTCTGAATATGTTGTAAAATGGTACAGGATGTCAAGCAATACAAGTTCAGATAAATTACACATAAAGTAATATACAATCCATAATGATGATCCTGCGGTCCGAACAATGAGTAGAATGCAAATTTGTCTATCTTGTCCTAGTACATTGAAGTAAGATCTCCCTGAATCGGTTGCTCCAACCTCTTGCACCAATCCCAGTAAGACTCGGGCTCCGGAGAGTCAAATTGGGAAGTGGAAGGTGCAGGCATACCTGCATCAAGGGCTGAGTATCCATGATCGGGGAGTGCAAGAGAAACCGGGGAGCCAAAAACCTCCGTGTCACCTTCCCCCTCTTGGGAGGTAATCAGCATGGGGAGCACACCAGAGGGTTGGTTGGGCACCTGGACACTGGATCGCAGATCAGGCAGGGATAGGCTGTTCTGCGCGAATACAGGGAAGGGTGTGACCTTCTGAGTCATAGAGTTCAGTCTTGGGACCTCAACAACGGGTTGCGCGGCGGCGGAAGAAAATTTCGGTTCCGTTACAGACGAGGGTAGGGCTTGCTGAGTCGCTAGTCTTATCCCTTTGAATGTGAACGGACCTTGAGGTACGCTGACCGAGGTCTGTGCCACGAAGGTACTAGTGGCCAAATTCACAGGTGTAACAGCGCAAAATGTTTGAGCGGAAATTTTGGATTTTTCCTGGTTCTTGGCACACTGCTTGGATTCCGCATGGCGCTTGAGTCCATCACCGCGACTAAAACTAATAAGAATCAATATATCAGCCCCATAGTCACATTTGATAGCAGCAGGGTACTTACTAGTGGCCACAGTCTGGGCACAGCAAACGGTTTGAGCGGTTCTGATGTTTATTCGAACCCTTGTGCTCGTGTACGCTGCCTTCCTTCAGGCATATCCCTGCACACTGTTCTTTCAAGCATTGAAACTTAATTTCTCCGTCCTGGACGACCCGTTTCTGGTGAAACAGCCGTCAGCGGGATGGTGAGAACCAAATAAATAAAATTGACTCACAAATTCTGGATCGTCATCAGGGCGAATGCGCTTCTTTCTTGCCGCCACACCACTATCCACCGCCTTGCGCTTGGTGCGCCGCACTGAGTTGGAGTTCCTCTCAACTGCCATTTCAGATGGCGCCTGGTGCACAAGGTCGACATGTTGGTCGTAACCGGTTGCTTGCATTTGGGGTTGCACCATGGAGGGTGCAGGAGGGCACTGCTGCATGATCAGCGCCTGAATTTCTTCCTGTGAGTGCGAAGCCAGCCAACGTTTCACCTCCTCGGGGAGTGGAGGCAGCTGCGCTTGCATGACTGGAGCGTGAAAAGTAGCAGCAACGGGCTGCGCCTGTGGGGAATCGGGTAGTCGTACAGTGGATATGAGGACATGCACGGCTGATGTAAATAAGTAGTAGGTGCCGGCCCATGCACAACACGGTTTTGATTCATATGCATCGGTGGAGGGTATGGTCGGAAACGTGGCTGAGGCTGGAGCTGGGATTGATTACCAGGTTCATGCTGGTAAAAGTCTTGCGTTCGCAGAATCGGGGACGGGGCCTTGTTGCGCTGAAGAGCAGCGCAGAAATTGTGGTTCTCGTATTTGGTCACATTATCTAGAGTGTTCGACACGAAGACGGTTTGGCCCATCTGAGCTAGACGTTGGTCTATCATTGGGTCGGCTTCAGAAGGTAAAGAAACGGGGTATGGTACGGTCTTTGCTTGTGGTAGAACCAAGCAAGTTACAGAATAGGAAAGGTGTTAGAGCACAAGTTAGACACTTGGATGTGGAAGAGAAAATGCGATTCGTGGTGAAGAGGATGAAGGGGACACGAGTACCACTATTTATATTGATGGGACACCCGCTTCAAGTGAATAAAGTGGAGGACTTACGCTGCGGCGCGTCCCTCCCCTTTCTTCGCGTTCTGGTCCATAACTTGTTGTCCAGGCAAAGCGGACAGAGCGCATGAATTCAAAGGGATGCATCCACCATCCTTTCACGGAAGCAAATTCTGTTAACGGACATTAGTGGACCACCCAGATATTCCCCAGCACAATTGTGGGGATGTTCAATTCGATCGTTGATTGTCGATTTTCAGAAGGTTTGGAGGCTTTCTCCCTGGGAGAAAATGTATTGAGTTATGAACAATGTTAAAACGCGACGCGCTGGAACTAAATCACAGAGTACTTTCCCCTTCGATTGTGCACGTTCATGAAATTTCCTGCATGCATAGGGACTTGTCGCATTCTCCAGATGCTGGTTGCAGTCATCAGCGTCAAAATTGCATACTTGGGGATCTGATTGGCAAAATTTATCAACACAACGCTATTAGACAAGGAATCGCATGCTTATTGAAACCAAGATAAAAATATCATGCCCAACCACCAATAGAAGGACGCATCGCGTCTCTGATCACCAGGGATAGGCCATAAGAGTCCATGCGGACACCGAACGTTATCTCAACACCTTAGCAACCCATTCAACGTATCTCTTCTCTATCACAGAGCAGTTAGTCATCGTGCTCTTAACAAGCAGACACAACTTACTGCTGCCAGATCAGGACATTCATATTAGATCCACATTAAATTTCGGTACTGGGATTGCAAGCCAGAGAAAGGTCTCGCCTGTATAAGAAATAGATAACGAGCGCGATCAACAACCACGGTAGATACCGACGGTGCACGTTTGGCAATATGCCCAACTCAAGAATAACAGACAAACAGCACAAACAGAGAACAACGTGTAGATGGCCAACTTACCGAAAGCAGAGGAAACTAATGAACGCCCCACCGTGACGGTCTGGCTCACGCGTTCAGCGTCTGCAAGCCCAGGGTTAACTTCAGATCACGTCAAGGAATCACGGGAGGTAATCAAGTCAAGGGCGACGAGGAACCCAGTCTCATGAGTCGCCTTGCAGATGGAGTATCCATCGCAGAAGGTAAGTTCGCCACGCACCTGCAGAATTTGGTTAGTACTGCGCATTGGCTTGGCATTTGATTTGATTTGACTTGAAATTAATTTGTGTAGGAATAGTCTCCCCGCCGTGGGCTTGGGCATTCCACAAGTCAAAGCGGATAAAGTCCCAGTGAAATAGGACAAACGCAGTATGGAGGGGCTGCACAAGCCAATGTCTATCGTTCCCAGGCGTGGCTCATTTACTGAGCGTCCGCAAGGTCATGATGCATAGAGAATGATGCATATTCTCACACTTCAAAACACATCCCCATTTCCCATCGAAAGGGATTTTTCGACGCACATCGAGTGACTCCATCCCCAGCAAAAAGTATGTGCCAAGGCACTGACTGGCATGGCAAAATGCAAAGCAAAGGACTTACCAGTGTTCCAGAACTAGGCGCAACGCTCCAATCGAGCGCATCAACATCAAAGCTCAGGTGATTAGGGCAATCTCATTCTGGGTTGACATAGTCGAACGCTCGTTCAACTACGTTACTGATGACATAGCTACGTCAAGTACAATCAGCATCTGCGCCCTTCCCACCCCACGAAAACCCAACTCACCGATGAACCTCGTGCATACTAAAGGCCTGTGTTGCTTCAATATCTCCTTCCCACCTTGTCCACGTTTCGCAAACCGACGTAGACGAGACCCAGTCGAACTTTGCAAGGGTAAAGTCTGGCGACAGAGGGTATGTCGTAAATGTTTCGGCTGTCGGTAAACTGGACGTCATCTATCTAGATGATGCACCCTTGGTTGTATGCTTTGTGGTCCGAATATCAGCTCTGTGGAAAAATCTAGTTTCAATGGACACTCACCTCAGAATGCCTGAGTTGACCACGGCTAAGGAATGGTCGGGTGCGCTGAGCGACTGGTGATGTGCCTATTCATGAAGGCGAAGTACAGGGTTCCTTCAGGCCCATGTGAATAATTAGTGAGTATAATTGGTGCTAAACCCTGTCATGTCGTAGTCACCTTGTACAGTAAACTCAAAGAGCACCAAAATCGGTTTTTTGGAAAAGTGCGTAGGGAACTACTGGTAGAGGTGGATGTCGGCCAAGACCAAATGAACAACGTATGATCAGTCTCAAATGCTTAGTCAGTACACGTCATACTTGAACGTTTGAACTTTAATTGAAAGGAGTGAAACTTTAAGATCTTCATTCATCTTATGGTCTTCAGCTGCAGCTGGGCTAGCTACCTAGTGAGTAGCCACATGGCGCACCTCCATGCGGCTCACTCGTAGAATGTCTTGTGCACGTGGCTGGTTCAACTTGTCGGTCACCAGTCAAGATTAGAATGACCTCATTCTACTAGCCACTCGGATGTCTCACAATTGCGATTTCTCAACATGTATCAAAGGGTGTCTTCTCTTCCCTCTACTTCATTTGTCCCACTCCTTTTGATGTCTCACTTCACACTGTATTCAAGCTTCATTCGCGGTATTCGATAGGACGGCCCAAACCACCGTGACGATCTAATGGGTCTGGTTTGATTATGCGACTTGGACTACCTGCACTTATTCCGACACGAGGTCGGGCCTAAGTTCGAGCGAGAGGACCGTATTATCAGTGGGCCTTTGCGGCTGTAATGGCCGGGCCTTAGGTCGACCTATCTTTTGTTCCGAGTCGGTACATCTCTTGAAATCGACTGGGTTCTCCCACCCAAACTATGACCTTGTCTATCTCCAGGTCGATCTCCGCTTCTCAACACTCTATGATATTGAATCTCTTTCTTCCGAATCATCCTGGATCTTACCACATCTCGCAGTCCGTTTGTCCTCACGATGTCCTCACTGCGGACTAAGGGTGACGATGGCTAACTAGCCCGTTAGGTGAACGGCCTTTTGCATTTGCTCCAAGATGGCGATTTTTCACAACCACTCGTTACGATCTCGTTTATCTGGCATTTCGTGCATGGGAGGTTTTAATTCGACGTCTCATCTTTCATCGGCGGTCGATCAGCCTTTTTTCGATGTTCACACTTTCGTCCTTTACTATGGCTCCCTGTGTAATTTCCCACCTTCTACTCTTCTGGACCCCATCACAATGCACCAATGTTGGAACATTCCCTGTTGTAAGACCCCACCCTCCCAAATTCCCAATGTCCTCGGAAGGTCCAACTTCAATTTTGCTTCCGCGAATACCAATTCCCAATTTGCGTGCTCGTATGGGTTGTTCCATGGCGCATGGCCCCTTTGATACGCCCCATCTGAGGAATGACAGCGACCGTGTATCACCGCGTTGAAGTCGAACATGTTCCCCCACTCTTTGCTATGGGTGCGTGACTGGAACACGGCGTACGATAAACCTGCGTCAACACATCACCGCTCATGAAGGGGAAAACGATCCTTTGACACTCAATCAACCTCTGGAGTCCTAATTCTAACATGATCGAGTCAAGACGTGCTGACTTCAGTGCGTAGATATGGTCTCCTTTCTTCCTCACCAGCTACAATGCAGCCCCTGATTCAAAATCAGACTAGAGTGTTGTACCTGTCGATTCCGATCGAGGTTTCATTTCAGCAAGTGTCTCCTCACCTGTCTCGGTCCTACTCACACCGTGCATAACCATGTTGCTGGATTCTAATTCTCATCAGACTCTCACTGATCCCCAAACCAAACACTATCTCTTCGAAATGGTATGTACATATCTTTCTAATCCATGCACAAAGTGAATCTATCCACACAGAGCACCATATTAATCATGAACATTGATATTGCTCGCGAATAACTTCTGCATCAACAAGTGTGGTTTCAAAACCATCATCCAGGCCGAAGCTGCAGTTCTTCAACTTCGTCAGGTTTCACTGAATTCAGTTATCACGTCGTTTGAATGTAGCGGAACAGCCACATTGGCAGACGGCACTACTCTCACATCAAGTTGCGTACATTTTTTGTTGGCGTTCTGGAATATGGCAATGTGCATTTAAGCGTACTCTTCCCTCATGGGAGGTAGAGGTGATTCAACGTATGGTCATGGTATTCCATGTAGGGTATCTTTCAACTGTTCCTATTCCTCCTTCTTTTTTTGTTCCTGGATACGAAAAACACAGGCAACAGTTGGCCACTGGAGACTGCTGGTGATGCTATGAACTCGGTGCGTGTTTTATCTGAGGGATTTGTGATGTCCTTGTTCATGAAGGTGAAAATAGATTTTCATCATGGTGCTTATTACGAGGAGTTGTATGCCAAGGAGATTGTTGAGTGTATTGCGCGCGGGGATGTGCTGGATTGCAGCATGAGGATCATGTGCCGAACCTTATTCATTCGCATCTCGAGTTGACGTAGTACTTAGATCTGACGAGTCGCATCTTGTCATGTTGTAGTCTCCTTGTACAACAAATTTCGGAGTTCATAGGATACTAGTCGCTCTTGGCAAAGTTTCTGCTTGCTCGTTAAGGCAGCTATGACGTGTAGCGCAGGCGCTTATTAAGGATTCGGTGGGTGTGCTGGTATGCTTTCAAAATGTTTTCTATCTGCAGGTCATCTGTAGGCCGTCACTTTCCTCATGGTATAGTGCATTCTTATTGTCTTATCGTGCACTAGCTGATGATGCAAAGTCGGCGCTTTTCAACTTTCAATCTTTGCTTTTGGTCATCTTGTTGATGATCTGCACCTGTACCTACGTTCGTGCAGTTGCTCCGCGTCTAGTCGATAGAAACAAGGCAGGGTACGTCGCTCCTATTAATTGTAAGGGAGAGTCCATGAATACTGAGAAAGTAAACAGATTCCTCGAACTGTTCTTCATGTCTGCGCGGATAGGTGCGTTTTCATCCAAGCTATTTTTCCTGCCGACTTCCTCAAGAACAGACGCCATTCAACATATTCACAGGAGAATGCCTCTCCCCATACGTTGCATTAGCATGCGTAGCCATGGCGGTGACAATGATCGTACAGTAATCATACAGGATTATATTATGTGTACAGTGATGAAGTTGATCTATTCGCCGTCCGCTCAACTACCGATGTGCCATCACGGGACCGTGTTCGGAACAGTACGTTTGCATTTGTGAGCAGGCCCTCCTTCAGCGAAACGACTATAAATTGGGAGCCCTTGAAACGAGTTCGGAATAGGTGGCCAATATGTTGGGTATGAGAGAGGTCGAGAGCTGCATCGATTTCATCAAGAATATACATGGGCGCCGGCTTGAATTGGAGAAGAGCCACAATGAGAGAAAGTGCGATCAAGGAGCTGTGCAACCCTCGTCAGTCACATTATTTGACTCACCACTGTTTCGTACCGTTGACCACCACTCAGTTCATTTAGACTTTATTTCCAGGCAGTCCCCAGTTGTACTTTCACCTCAAGGCCATGCATGAAGTCTTGACCTTCTGGAGGCTGGAGTTTGGCGAAGTCGCCAAGCAGCAGTTCGGCAAAGATGCCACTAAAGTCGCTTCAAATGCGGATGAGTGATGACGGGCAGACAGTGATGAAATCATCATATCCGTTGCGAATTCGGTCCTAATTGGATCCAGGGAACGCAGACCGCCAACGGGACAGCTAATCCCATTCTGACGCTCGCTCGAAAGCACCACGTCGAGAACCAATATAATGATCTTGATGGCAGTATCAGTACGTGTACCATTCTGTATTGATCGTTTTCTCTGGACTCATCGCTGGTGAACAGCGACTTACGACTACAATGGGCTTAAAGACTATCGAGACATCTTGAACACGTCAATTGATCAATTCACTCAAATTGGAGCTATTGCAGGTATGCCATCGTGCAGCCCGTCAGCTTGCGTGCTCATATGTTTCAAAAGGGGAACGCGTCAAGACGGGGCAGGTTGACCTCAGCCTCCAAAGCGCGTACGGCATCACCGGTGCAACTCCAAAGAACATGTACGAAGCCGCCTGCCAGTATTATGAAGTCGACTGGGTATGTAAATATTTCCTATCTAAGCCTTCCGCGTTCCTAATATCAAACTCGTCAGGAATGCACGTATTCCTTTCTTGGACGTTTTAATCATGCTAATCATTGCAACCGTACATCCATTAGATGCACAGGTGAGATGACTCGATCACGCTGCTGATTGTGATGCTCACCGGTCTCGTACTAGTCCCCAGACCAGAATTCGTGGATAGCATCGGCCTGGGTATTTATATTTGATTCTAGTGCGCACCTACCATCGCCTGACGGTCTAACAGAACAACAACTTTACGTTTGACACCGATATGGGAGGCTTCTCAGACGAGAACAACCTCTGCATCGACCAGCGTGGTTTCAAAACCATCATCCAGGCCGAAGCTGCAGAATTTATTCAACCCGAGCAAGTCTCCCTGAATTCTCTTGTCACGACGATTGCATACAGCGAGGATGGGGTGACGGTCACACTGGCAGACAATACTACTCTCACTGGGGATTACGTGCTTTGCACGTTTAGTCTTGGAGTACTGCAATACGGTGATGTCGTGTTCGAACCTGCTCTTCCTTCGTGGAAGATGGAAGCCATTCAAAGCATGGTCATGGTATGTCTGCTCGAGGCTGATATTTTCGAAAACTCACTGTCTTCAGGCTACATATACCAAGATATTCCTGCAGTTCGAAGAGAAATTCTGGTTCGATACTGAGGTACGGATGAACATCTACGAGAAATATTTCTCTGACGTATCCGGAATAGATGGCCATTTATGCAGACAAGGAACGGGGGAGGTATCCGATCTGGCAGAGTCTTGACCACGTCAACTTCTTCCCTGGCTCTGGTCTCGTTTTTGTGACCGTTACCGTAAGTTCGCATGGTTCGTGTTCTATGCACTTCTGTTGCTGATTCCAGGAATATTTAGGGTGATTTCTCACTGCGCATCGAGGGCATGGAAGATTCAGATGTTCAAGAAGAAGTCATGGAAGTCCTTGGAGCCATGTACCCCAACACCACTGTTCCTGCTCCTGTCGCGTTCCATTTCAAACGCTGGCACGCAGACCCCCTCTTCCGTGGCTCCTACTCCAACTGGCCTCCTTCTTTCGTTCCCGGTCACTCTGAAAATCTGAGGGCTTCGGTAGACAAGAGACTCTGGTTTGCGGGCGAAGCTACGAGCTTGAATTATTTTGGTGCGTGTTTTTTCTGACTGTGGTTCGCTTGTTCATGAAGGTTAAATATGTGTGTAGGTTTCCTTCATGGTGCGTATTTCGAGGGGTTGAACGCTGGAGAGAAGATCGCCAAGTGCGTTGAGAGCCCTGCATGCGTTGGACGGCAGCATTTGAATAGCGTGCTTGATGCTTCACCCTATCCATTCGTGTCTATCACGCCTTAGGTGTTTATATTCGAGCCATGTTGTCGTCACCTTGTACAATGTCAATGTCGTTTTCGAGCACCGATGGTGTTGTTGAGCATTGGTTCAGGGATAGATTAAGTATTCATATAAAGGAACGAACATCGGTGTGCCTACTTCCTGGCCTAGTACATGGGTAGCTCCGTTCGCGGATAACGACCCCTTGGCCAGGAGGCATGGCGGCGCCTTCACGCGGAAGCCTCAAGAGCGTAGCACTGGGGCAGAGAAACAATGAAGATTGAGTGGGTTTGGATTGCAGCGAATAATGATGAGGATGAACGTAATGGGCATCGTGGCTTGGAAGAATAGCGCCTGTTACAAATCAACTATTAGCGCTGCCTCATGGAATCCATGCCTGCGATGGCATATAAAACTCATCGTCATCACTGACTTTCTACTAGCGAGGAACCAGCCAAACAACCGGTGAGTACTGGTCATCTGTTCCCTCATTTTCGATGATGAACAGTATGAGAGCCAGAAAAACAGACAGACAGCTTACCGGGACGAGCTATGTCTTTTGAAACCCATGCGTGGCCGAACATTGAGGAAGCTTTGACTTCTTATTCTGAAGATCTTGCGATGCCGACCACCGAAGAAGATCCACCCCCAGCACAACCCAAAAGACCAATTCCGAAGCACGAATTCGTGGGGCATGAGAGAACTGTTTGGAGTTCCGTCTTCTTGCACGACAACGTTCACATCGTGAGTGGTTCAGATGACGGCACGATGCGCAAGTGGAACTACGACACAGGACTTCTTGTCGGGGAACCATGGGAAGGCGACAGAAAGTGGATACGGACAATGGCACTTTCGCCAGACGGAAAGACAATTGCGTGTGGGAGGGAAGACGGAAGTGTTCAGCGGTGGAATACCGATGGGGAGATGATTGAAGGCGTTTGGACGGGTCATAGCGAGTATGTGCGGGCACTGTTGTGGTCTCCCAGCGGAGAACACATTGCAAGTGGGTCCGGGGAAGGAACAATCCTGATTCGAAAAGTGGAAAATGGACAAATTGAGGTAGGCCCGATCGAGTCGAAGCAGGGCGAGGTGCGAGCTCTTGTGTATTCACCTTCTGGGGACAGAATCGCATCAGGCGGGTACAACAAGACAATTTGCATTTGGGACGCAAAAACGGGCACACTTGTTGTCGGCCCCATCAAACGACTGGGCATGGAGGTGACGTCTGTGGTGTGGTCATCTGACAGCACGAAACTTTACTCCGCCTCGGACAACTTCGCACGTGTTTTTGACAGCAACACAGGCAAAGAACTTTATCGCTTCAAGCACGACGATTACCTGTATTCTGTCGCCCTTTCACCCAAACACAGCGTTCTGGCATGTATGGGAGTTCGAGGGATTGCACAGCTGTGGGACACAGAGTCTCATCAGCCACTCGGCCAGCCATTCAACGAGGAGGATCGCGAATTGATTCGTCATGTCTCATTCTCTCGAGATGGGAGATACATTGCATATGGCGGTCGGAATGGTAAACTCACTTTGTGGATGGTTAAAGAGGTAGCTCCTGAACTTCCAGTACGTGCTTTTACACCCATACTTCAACGTGACAAACTACACAGCAGGAAAATCAACCCCAGTCACCAACACCGTCTTTCCTTGAAGTCAGTACTCCTGCATTTGACTGCCTTCCTTCCCTTTCTCACAAAACCATCACAGGTCGACGCTACAAATCCTTGTGCGCAATCGGGGAGCGATGATTATCATGGCGACTTTTTTCAGGTAAGCCTCGTGTTTCGTCATGCAAAAGGCACCAGTATTGATGGTGAGCATTCAAAGTCTCATCGTTTTTCGGCACCATCTGGGCCCTCTCGTCGATCCCAGGGTCCCCACCCTTCTTTGGCTCGCCGCCTCTGGAACTTCCTCACCCCTTCTCCAGCAAGTGAGTCCATTGGGCTGCAACAACGCCCCAAACACACTGGTCTCTTCGCACGGCGCACAGGCCCGCAACCCGTAACAGTCGCCGCTGCACAAAAAACAAAGGTAAGCAGTGTTCTAGGTGTCCCTCGTTCTGCTATATACATAACCGAATGTCCAGAGGAGATACACAGCACGTGCCCCTGGAAAGACCAATACTCAGACTGGTCAGTCGTCCTCAGTGGCAACTCATTCTGCAGCACAACCATCTTCGACCAATCAGTCACCGCCACAATTTCAGCCTCAGGTCCAGATGCTGACACAACAACTTACTCAACAAGAAGATTACGGTTGTTGGGGCAATTTTTGTCTCGCACTCGGGTGCATTCCACGACCCACTCCCACCGTTGTCTCCGTTGGTCAGTCATCCTCAGCGGCAGCTCAGCCTGCAACGCAGCCACCTTCAACCCTCCAGTCACACCTACAGTCACAGCCTCAGGTCCAGATGGCGACACAACAACTTGCTTAAGAAGAGGACCATGAAATTTTTGCCTTGCACTCGGGTGCATTCCACGCCGCATTCGCGTCGTTGTCTCCGCTGCTCGACCTACTGCCTCCGAGTCGTGGTATAATTCTAGCGTGCGTTTCCTGTCACTTCCTGTCCTGTATCTCAGTGTACAATGACCTTGCTTTTATAACACCTCATCTTTGGATTCGCGATTTTTGCCTACTCGCTTACTTAATTGTTTGGGTCTTTACTTATGTTAATTTCGTGTGGTCTCCAAAATCTCATCTGTGTCTGGTTGACAAGTGTTAGGATGTACATGTTCTTTGAGTTCTAAAGAACATAGTAGTGGCCAGCTCGCCTCTCTTGGAACACTCTAGATCTGTGTTCAGCAATCGAGCTTGTCGTATGCATACCGACACTTCTTTGACGGTATCAATACTTGGCGAGGGGAAGGAACACCAAATCCTGTCTGTTAAAAAAACTGTGTACCTTGGTTCTCTAACTTCTCTCCAGATCCTCTTCTCGTCTCTTCTGAGACCATTGCCCTTTCGTCATCTACTGTACGCCCCCACCAGTAGGTACCCTAGCCCTCCTACATCACGCTTCAAGTTAATCCTTGATCCCCCGCAGCTGAGGAAGCATCCCTGGCTCTGCAGCAGCAGACTTGGACTTGAGCTCGACGTTAGAAGTCGAATGGGACGACTAGTGAAACTAAGTATCTTCATCCGTCTTATGGTAGCTGGGCTAGCTACCTAGTGGTAGCCACTAGCAGGCACGCCAACACGCTATTATGCGCACCTTCACGGCTCATTCGTAGAATGCCTTGTGGCTGGTTTCCACCTGTCGCCGGTCAAGATTAGAATGACCTCATTCTGCTAGCCGCTCGGATGTCTCACAATTGCGATTTCTCGACACATAAAAGGTTGTATTCTCCTCCCTCTACTTCATTTGCTCCACTCCTTTTGACGTACAACGTCACACTGTGTTCAAGCAGCTAAGCTTCAATCGCAGTATTCGATAGGACGGCCCAAAACACCACGACGATCTAACGAGTCTGTTTTGACTATGCGGCGTGGACTACCTGCACTTACTCTGATGCGAGGTTGGGCTTAAGTTCGAGCGAGAAGACCGTGTCCGACGTTCTCTCCAGTAGGCCTTTGCGACTGCGACAGTCGTGACTTGGGTAGATCTATATTTTGTTCCAGGTCGGTGCATCTCTGAAATCAAGTGGGTTCTCCCACCTAAATTATGATCTTCAATCGATCTTCACTTCTCGAATCTCGATACTCTATTGAACTCATTGCTTCCCAATTATCCTACTTCTCGTGATCCTCTTGTCCTCACGATGTTCCCACTGAACTACTAGTGCCACGGTCGTAACTGGCCTGCTGGGTGAACTTCGAGCCTTTTGCATTTGCCCTGATATCATCTGGATTATTCACGACGACTCGTTACGATCCCGTTTACCTGCAAATACGACTAGGCTCTTACGATCTCCTCGACCTCCGATTGACCTCCGCCCCTCTGACACTGACTTGGTGGACGGGTTGTGTTTGATCAACACCCTTTCTTTCAATGGACTTGCTTTTGGGTGACGACGGCTTTGACCCTCCCGCGAGACGTCAGACTGACAGTTTGTATGCCCCTTGCCATTTTCCTTCCAATGTTCGTGACGAATTGGTCCTTGTCGTTCCTCTCAATTTACCATGCGTGTTATGACATCTCTGCTGCAAGGCGCGATTCCGATGGACACCATGGATGTTGTCATGGGAAGTTTCAATTCGACATCATATCTTTCATCGGCCGTTTTCGACGTTCACACTTTCTTCCCTTACTATGGCTCCCCGTGTAATTCTCCGCCTTCTATTGCTCTGGACCTCGTCACACTGCACCGATGTTGGAACTGTCCCTGTTGTGAGACCTTACCCTGTGAACCTCCCAGTACCCTTGAAAGGATCGATTTCAGATTTTCGTTCTTATAGGCTGGTCCCTGGCGAGTGGCCCTTTCGATATATTCCATGTGAGGAACGAACGGCGAACATGGATCACTGTGTTGGAGTCCAATATGCCCGCTCATTCTTTGCCATGGGTGCGTGGCTGGAACACGACGTACTATGCGTTACGCTCTATTCGTGACGGTCCACTATTTCGTGAGTCACACTCATGTCACGAATAGTAACGGACAGTCACACTGGCCGAATTTACAGTCCGCTCAGCTTGCGCTCAGCAGATGTTAGAATCTTCGTGATTCGTGATTCGGGATTCGTGAACTTTAACAGCAATTGATTGGGGCGCTACTAATAAGTTTGTGAGCTACAGTATGTACGGAAAAATTATATAGAACTAAATGCAATCATTAATGGTGTGTAAAATATTGCTGAGGGAATGTATGTGGATGTGGGTATTGATACATAGATGGTCCGTGACTCGGATTCGGATGTGCGGGTTGAGCGAAAAAATATGGTGGATGTGGTGCGGGGTTACTGAAACCAGTGTAAAAAGACGGATGCATGGAATGTGGTGGTGGCAAGTGCCCAGGCTGGAAGGAACTGGGGGTTGTGGGAAGTTCTGGTGGCAAATTCTGTGTTCGCCTCGAAGTTGAAGCTGCCGACACCGCAGCAGCGCTCATTCGTTTGCCCCCAAGAAGTCCCACAAACCTTGGCTGACTGGCACAGTCAGGATTTCCTGCAAGATGTTCTTTGATTCATGCAGTCAGTTCAATCATTGTCCCGTCCCTGGGTAGTGAAAGAGCGCCGGCAATGGTGACGAGGTCGTCCTTGCGCTTGTATGATGATAGTGAGCCGTCAAACACCTTTGTTTTGATGTCTTCCTCAATGCACGAGAGCCGAACATCATTTTCGGCTTTTTTCTGGGCAGCTTTCTCCGCGTCAACCTTCTCCTTCTCAATGCGCTCTATTTCTTCAGCCTCGAATGCTTCTCTGAGCTCTGGGTGCGTGACGAAACAGGCATTGATTTTCTTCGACTTCTGACACTTCTTCTGGGTCTTATTCACCAGCCGTTCATTCAGCATCGAAATTTGATGGCTTGCGAGAGTGCAGTGAGCTTCTGCAGCAGCGAGTCGTGCACTCTGCATCAAATACATCTTGAACAATGATTTGTTCTGACCGTAGAGGAACTGGATGTTCCTCCATAAGTCTTCACGATCACCGTTCATCACGTCATCGAGGCCATGCTGCTATATTGATACATCCAAACTGGACTATAAGCCTAAAACTAGGATACATCATTCAGTTAGATTATCCATTATCTATTATCCAGATGGATGTATCCCATGGTGGATCCCATCTGTTGGATACACAGCCGCATTTTTCGCATTTTTGAAACTCAGCTGTTTGTCATTCCAGGATATATTCATTATTCACAAAACATATCCCATTTTGGTCACCTCCTCATGTCAGGTCTCCCCACATCACCTGTGACTCCCACCTACGCACGGTAACTATAGGAGATAATGCACGTGTGTCGCACCTGTAAGATCAGGCGGATATAGTGAATCAAAGCCTCCTCCAATATCTCCTGGATAGCTAGGGACTTTATATAGCTGTAGGTACGCAGAGGGTTGTCAGTATTACCGTACTATTAATAGAATCACGTGATGCGCTTACCGTGCCCAACATCGCATAGTGACGGGAACGTTCGAGCTCGTCGTGTGACACGTTGAGCTCGAGTATCTCACTCAAAAGTGGTCGGATTGACGGCGCGTTTCGACGAACAGCACACCAGTAATAATTGCATTACGTATACGAGTCTTATGGGTCCATCAAAGTAGACTAAGGCAATGTAAGACTACTATTCATCCCCCTCCTCTTCGTCAGAAGATTCCACAAATTCAGCGCTTTTAGGACCTTCCTGGAGCTGGGCAGGGTTCTTCTTTGCTCTCTTCAATGGTCTATGATTCTCCTTATTTGCCCGTCCTGCGCTAGACCCGTCCTTACGCTTCCGAGGTACTCCAGCATCCGAACGCTTTTTTCGTGGTTTCCGAACAACTTCCCCAGCTGAACGTCGTGTATCGAGTTCAGACGCATGAGCTTTGACCTCCGCCGGTGATAAAACGGTCCAGTAGCACGTACGTGCCTTGAGAGCATCACGGAGCTTGCGAATGTCGCCGACGGTCCCGATGTTCGAAGGGCTGGTGAACTTGACACCATGGGGCCAGCCCACAAGGCGCACTCCATATGTTTCGATGACAGATGTTTCGTAGTTATTGTAATTCATTACAATATCTTTTTTGCCAGTCACGGCAACTGTGAATAATGTTAGAAGGGGGCGGCGTGTGTAGAACACATTGATACTCACCTAGGCCCCGGAGGATCAGTCTGCGTACCTGCTTTCTCACAGCTTCCAAAGAGTCACGTTCATTGAGGTCTACAGGAGCTGCATAAGTACCCGAGCTACGTAAAGAGGCGAAGGACTTACTTTGATTCTGGGTGCACGCCCACTGTTCGTATTGCCTAAGAAAGTCAGCCATGGGATGCTCGTACACATCCTCCCAAAAATCTTCGGAATTATCTGTGCCGTGCATCGCACTTTGAATGGTGTCGTTGATGTGACCGCGGACGACAAATAGTGTGCCGTAGACACCAGTCCGAACTCGCAGATCATCCAGCTTCAAAAAAATGAGTTTAGTTAGTTGCTGTCAAAATTCAAACGTACCTCCTTCACGATCCTATCTGTTGTGGCTACAACGTCTCGCGCAGCCGCCAGATTGTTCGCCCGAACACTAACAACCTTTTTTTGACGATGCTCCTCGAGAGCTGCAATGTAACCTTCCTTTTCTTGCCTGGTGAGGCCTTTTGTTTCAGGGTCAGCCGCAACCATCTCACGAAGTTCGGCCAACGAGTACCGAGAGCCTGCGGGTCGATCTAGTTAATGCATGATAAGCTTCGTGATACAATTGAGTAAAAATTGATCCGACTTACCTGCGTTCATCTCTTTCGCCTTGGCATGAACAAGTGCGTTGATTAATTGACTTTTGCGCGAGGTTCGATAATGCGTCTGACTGCCAATGATATCATTGATGTGCTTGGGAGTAACGTGGTGAGCCCGCGAGAGTGCTTCGATCTTTGTTTTCTGTGCATTTAAGTATTCAGCGACCGCGTCGTGTAAGTTCTTCGTTCGCTTGAGCCTCTGGTCCCGCTTGATCTTGCGAGACGCCTTCTGGGCATCCGTTAGTCGAGGTGGCGGTGTCCGGGGGCGGATAATCGCTCGTGTTGGGTTCCGCGCTGCCCAAGAGGACGTGTTTGCCTCACGGATTGATTCTGGGATCTCTACAATGGTGTCCGGCACCTCTGCTTCGGTGGGACTCGGCTGAGGTGATGGTGTGCGAGCAGATGGGGTGGGGAGCTCTGGAATAGTTGGGATATACGTAGCTGCTATGTCCACTGCTTCGGTGGGACTTGGCTGAGGTGATGGTGTGCGAGCAGGGGGGGTGGGGAGCTCTGGAATAGTTGGGATATTCGTAGCTGCTATGTCCTTAGTTAGAGCTGCAATTTCATCGTTGGTAAGCGGCATAATGTACAGGGACGGGTCATCCCAGTCAATCTGATTGATGTTGGGAACCCGTTCACTGCCAGTGCTGCTGACCGGATCAAAACCGTCGCCTGAAAGACCTCCGGTCGAGATAAAGTTGCCATTGGCATCAAAATCATCAGCCGTGTAGAGATAACTCATACTTGGAGCAGTGGGTAGACAAAGCGTAGACGGGGACCCAACTTCAGAGTTTGGCGTGTGACGGATCATATAGATCACACCAATAAACGACACGCGACACCGCCGACGCGCCGTGCATGTCCTATCATTCAACACAGAGTTTGGCGTGTGATGGATCATATAGATCTCGCCAATAAACGACACGCGACGCGCTGTGCACGTCCTATCATTTAACACCAATTTTTTTTTGAAAAAAAAAGGCATAAAACGGTGTAAGATCTTGAGGTTGACATGAAACCGCTCAGGCAACATATTAACGGCAGTGCAAAGCAGTGCTGATCGAGGCATACCTTCAATGTACATGTTGCATGACTCGGGTCCCCATGCGGACTTGCACCTGCATAAACGGCATGAGCCATTGGCTGTTGAGTTAGGGTGCTGGTATTCTACTGGCCGCGGTCGCATTTCCAGCATGCCAAAGCAAGACAATGAAGCAGACCTGCTTCAACTTGGACCAACAACTCATTAGGTAAGCACATTCTGCTAACAAGCGCTTAATGTTTAACAAAACATATCATCGATCATCTCGATCATTGCCAGCTGTTGATGTCTGATCATATTATTTTGATCTCATCAGTTATCTATGTCTCACAGCAGGCTGTCATCACCATCAGTTATCTATGTCTCACGGCAGGCTGTCTCGCATTCCTTTTCCCCCAAACCATGGTAAGCATCTTTCTTCGCATTTGAATCTGCTTGTCTCACTTATGCATTCAAAGGGACATCCGACTCGGGGGAGATCCTGCAGCTCATCATCCAGGCAGCGCACAGCTACACAACGTTGGCTCTCCAAACCAGGGTAGGTCAAATCGTTTGAGTCACTGAAATTTTGCTTACCACCCCCGGGCCCCGGACAGAGTTCGAGAAGCTCAAAACGCCAAGGCTCGTGCTCGAGCAGCTTTGTGAGTCCATCCCCCATGCAACTCTACTGTTCGTGCTCACGTGAATGTTTTTTTTATTAGAAATAGGGCAAGGTAAGCACTCATATATCGCCATGGGTATCATTTACTCAACGGATCTACAGGAGGAAGAAAAAAAAACTAACCGACGATCAAACAGCACCCATCGCATCATCAATTGATGACTGCGAAGACCTGTCCCACGAATCAATTGACAACTGCGAAGACCTGTCCCGCGATGTTAGTTGGGACGCCAATGATGATTCAGTGCTCACGATGGACAACGATCTGCCCTGCCCCTGTGACTCTCAAACTCTAGATTCCACCGAGAGAATCTTCCAGAGGTGGCGAAAGGAGTGGTTGGTGTCAGAAGACAAATGGGGAGAAGCATACGAGGAAGCGCTCGCGCACGCTCGCACGGAGGGGACACATGAGACTGATATTTTCCTTGATCAATGTGCGATGCATGCTTTGGAGGGGAGGACGATCTTGGAAGCCATACGGGGGATTGTACACACCAGTTGCCCTTATTGCAGGGAGCGTCTCAAGTACGACAGTGTTTTACTATACGATTTACTGGTTTCCGTGGTTTCGCAGGTAAAATTCATGGAGGTGAAACTAGATAATGAACATTGTAAATAGGTACTATCATACTCAATCTATAATGACTGGTACTATCAGCACGCGTGCCCGACTCCAGGCTGTCTCATGAGCATTGTAGCAAACACATAGTGAACATCGCGATAGCGAACTCATAGCGAACGGGTAGGAACAGATAGCGAACTCGAGTGTACGGATGCTCGGGCTCGCGAATGCAACACTGTTAAAAATATTGAACAAGGTGAGGTGTTTGTTAGGTAGAGGCAGACATGCTTACTTGACCCGAAGTCTAGGCGACCGTCAGTCTGAGCATTGTCATGAATACATAGTGAACATAGCGTATATAGCGAACTCATAGCGTATATAGCGAACCCATAGCGAACGGATAGCGAATGGATAGCGAACTCGAGTGTACGGATGCTCGGGCTCACGAATGCAACACTGTTAAAAAATATTGAACAAGGTAAGGTGTTTATTAGGCAGAGGCAGACATGCATACTTCACCCGAAGCTGAAAAATGTGGTGGTGATTCCGTGCGGAACATTTATGACTATGACAGGGCTGTATGTAGCGGTTGATGCATGATGCAATTGTTTGCCCAATGCTGGTCGTCAAAAATGAATCCCGTCCCTTCCATTCAACAACCCTTGCACGGTGAATATTCCAACAAATGTATGGCGCTGGTATAACGAGTAAGGCGCTTTGCGCAATTTCATTTTGTTATTCTAAATACATGACAGCGCACAATGTAAACTATATTAAAGCTGGCTCATTGTCTCTGTCAAGTCTTCGACCTGCAACCATAGGTCATATGAGTCTGAGCTCGCAGATGAGCCCACAGACAATGTAGGTGAAGGAGGGTTGGGCGAGGACTCTGGAGAGGATGGCCAGAAAGGGCCACCCGCCAGTGGAACTGCCCGAACCCTGCCTTCGTCACACCCGGCCTTATATGCTGCTAACGCCTGCTGAAACGACTTGTATCGTTTTTGAACATTACCGCTAACAAAATTTGTTCGCTCAGCAACATCAGCCCTAACAACACCGTCAAGACTTAGCCAATGCAAGCCAACAGATACCCAGACATGTCACACTTACCAGCGGTAAAACACGCCAACTTCTTGCCCAACCGTTATCACCCAGAATCCCTCGGGTGTCTGATCGGCTCGTGGAGGATGGATGTCGCTAGGCATTGGAAGGGCGGCCGTGACTTGGCAGGGTGTCTGCGCAACCACTGGTGAAGCCTGAGGCCGAGGGTGGGATGGTGTAGCAGTAGAGCAAGCTGTAGTGGAAGGGGGAATGGGTGCCTCTTTCTTTGGAATGGAACGAGTGCTGGTGAGCGTGGATGGCGTGAGGGATGATTTTGATAGGATGATGGATTCTTCTGTTGTCTTGCGGCTCCAAGTGACGGTATCGAATGATGAATCTATTATCGAGTGTCAGTGTATTAGTTTCTGGATGGGTGAAACACCCACCTGATAGTGTCATCCCTTGCAGCAAATTGTGCAAATCTCGAACATGATCACCCTGGGTAGGGCGGCTACTAGATGGTGTTGACATAGGAGCGATCTCACTAAGGACTTGGTCGGAGCGCTACAGATAATCAGTCACGTGAAAAATAGATCAGACCTTTACAGTAGTACAAACATAAGATGCGTCTGAATGACGCGGACTAGTGGAGCACGCCAGCGAGTCCGCACCAACATTTCGCTGCGATCCATTCGGCACATCAGGGCACCGAGGGACAACAATGGATTGCCAGCCAATCGCATGTCCAAAGTACTCAAGCACAGACAGTTGGTTCAGCAAGCGGCAAGTTCCAATGAGCGGCGGCAAGCACGTCTACAAGGTATGCTATGTTAATTCAACACTTAGAAGAAGAAGAAAAAATAACCTGTTGTAAAGTTATGAGTTTGGATGAGCGTCGGGCACTCGAAGCGCTGAAAGAGGGCAATAATACCACCATCCTTGACTGGCAGGACTGCGATGACTTCAGCTTTGGCGATGTTTGCAATGGAATGGAGCCGCTCGCCATCAGCCATGCTGGTGGCGAGTTTACTGACCTCGCAAGAGAGGTTCTAGGAGACTTTTGGAGAATGTGAGTGAAGTTTATTGTTACCTTGACATTTGACTTACCTTTGTGAGCAGCAACAATCGTGTTCGACGTGTGGATAACCGCACACGTCGTGATCGTGTCCTCCGCAGGAACAAGGCGTTTGCTGAGCAGATGCCAGTGATAACCGATGCGTACCTTGCGTGGAGCCTGGCAAGACGTAAGGAAGGGTTTTTTGAGAGATTGGAGAGAGAAGACCTGGATAGTGGCTCTGACTACGGTCAATGGCCAATCAGCGTGATAGATGTGTTCTGTGAGTGATTCGGTCTGTTTTCGTTTGCTTACTTTTTGATGTGACGGCATGTCTGGGCTGTTGTTTAGACGCTGAGAAAGTCAATCTTCGAATCTTGCCAACAGATGCCACTATCAGCACTGCGCTCGTTCGTCAAGGCCTGATGCCTTGTTCACCCATATCACCAACTGTCGGAATCACTACTGAAGCTCTGGATTTATACCGTGTAGCGCATCTTAGAAGTCCTCAATTGTCTATCCAGGCTTTCGTCAAAACCATGTGCGACTTGCATGGTGTATGTCTTCTGATTTCTTTCGCTCTTATTGTGCTGATTCACGTGCAGGTTGGTTTCCACAGACACCTATCTCGTCAATTCTCTATTGCGTTCGACCTATATCTTCAAGTTCGACGTTCGGTGGCTGCCATGGTAGCCGAATCACTACGACGTGACTCACCCGATTGGCGCCTGAAACATGCTTGTCCCGCATGTACATATACACTAACAGATGAACCACAGTTAACATTTAGCTTGCTCTACGCCATGGATGGCAACGACTCTTTAAAAAGAGTCCTTCGCAGATCTCTAGATACTGATGATTCTCTCAGTACATCTTCAGAACTTCCAACAGGGCAGCAACTGGCGAGCGACCGCTACCTATCTCGCACCTTTGTCGACCAATTCGCGCGGGACTCTACTACTGCAGGTGATGAGGTGAGGGGTGCCTTCTGATCTGGGTTGGTGATGGCTAATACATCTATTAGGATGTACATCTCGAGAACACGTGCGAGGGACGCTGGAAGAATATGGACGATACAAAGACGAAGAAAGCATGGGGCATTTATGATGAAACAGGCATATTTGTGGCCGTGTGCCGCCATGGATTCTCTCTGCTTGTTGCGGATATGGTACAGAGCGGGGAGCTGTAAGTTTTTTTGATAGGTTGTTTGTGGACTAACAATTATTCGACAGCGCAAAGTATCCTCTGGCCGTTGTTTCAAAGTTGCTGGACGTATTTGGAAGCAATCTGGGTGGCGGATATGACATCGGTTGTCAGTTCAAGACCACACTTGACAACAGCTCCCTCGGACCCCTTGCACGGTCTATGCATCACACTTGCCTTGTCGGTGCCTTCCATGGACATGCGCACAGGCGATTGTGCCAACTTTTCTCGCTTACTACTTACATCAAAGGTTTGGGCCTCGAGGATCTGGAAACCTGCGAACGAACATTCTCAAAATCGAATTCACTAGCGTCTGCGCTACGGTACGCAAGTGTATTCCATAGACAACAGTCCATCGACACATACTTCGAGCACAACGACGATTTTGAAGTGTACGCTAATCTTTGTAAGCTGTCTTGTCAAAACTCGATCCTGTGCTGACAAATCCTTCTGTTTGCTAGCCGACTTTTTATATAACAACTACAAGCAAGCGCTTGACGTTTTGAATGACGGGGATGCGACCCTACCGAACTTGATGCGAGATCTCAAAGTTACCGACAAGACCGTGTTCGAGCACTGGCTGGAGGAAGAAAAGGTATACCTTCAAGGTCTGACACGAGAACCGGAGGTTGAAACACTGCACATGGAGTATTGGCAAAGGTTGGTTAGTCTTACTGCGAGCGAGTGAGTTTAGATGTTGATGTATGGGCCTTGTACTCGCTGACACAAAATTCACATAGGGAAACTCTGGACGCTGCAATAACAGCTTTCCAGGGCTCATCGCACCTCGAGGCTGCGCCATATGATGTGCAGGCGAAGAATACTCGCAATGCTGAGAGTGCCCGACGGCATGCTCTTGAGGACCATGAGAGGTATTTGAAGCTCGTTCAAGCACTTGAGTGCAGGCTCGAGATCGAGAAACGCTGGACTCCTCACGATGCAGAGTGGCAGAGGGTTGGAAGACTCGTGGCCAACCGGAAGTACCAGCGTGCGCTGGATCGACTCGAAGGATTGATCGTTGCACGTATATTTGAGCTGACGAGGATGAACCGTGCGGGCACAGGTGAGTAAAAAGTGGTATATTGCTTGCCGATTCTAACACTAAGCCAGGCTACAAACTGCGAAAGCATATTGCTAAGGCATTGCAAACACGATCCGTCGCCATCCGAACGGCCCTCAACACATACAACGCTATCGCTGGGTCAATGCACCCTCCCCGCCGGACGCTTAAGTGGGACGAGGTCGTAGAGTACGCGTTCCTCGCAGACTTCGACTTGCTACGTGATACACGTGCGGACGTTTCTCGACACCCTTGGTCATCGGCTGCTGCTCGTAGCGCGATGGACCTCCACTTCAAAATGTGTCGGGCGCGCGAAGAGATTGAGCGCCTCGATACTGAGGTATGACGCCTCGTGACCTATATACGTGATGAAGAGAGGTATCTACGGGAATGTGAGAATCAGTTAAAAGACACCAGCCCAGCACTCGCACATCAAATCGCCATCCACCGAAACACTCGAGGACGCTTCAACTCACGACATCTTAAACGGCTTTACGACATATCAAAGCTTCCGGGTTTCAGTGGGACACTAACCCCTGGTGTTAGCGCTGACACAAGTCCCGGGGAGAGCGCGAGTGTAGCTAACGCACAGATCCCCACCCAGATGCTTGTTGCACCCCTCCCTGTTGATCACACCGCATCCCCCTTAGACGTAGACACCCAGGATGACCTGGATGACGAGGAGGAAGAGGACGAGGTAGTGGAACAAGCCTCTAGAAGTTTGCACGATGTTCTCCTTATTGCTGATGACTTTTCACACCTCGGTATTCATGATGATGCTGAAGAAGAGTAGTACTGGTCATTTACACGTCCTTGAACATGCATGTATTCCATACACTATCACAATTATTACTGGTGCGCTGTTAGTCGAAACGCGCCGTCAATCCGACCACTTTTGAGCGAGATACTTGAGTTCATCGTGTCGCACAGCGAGCTCAAAGGTTTCCATCACTATGCGGCGTTAGGCACAGCGACGCACGGTAACCGCATCACGTGAGTCTAATAATAGTACGGTAATAACAATAACACAACTGCGTACCTACTACCTACAGCTGTATATAAAGTCCTTCGTTATCCAGGAGATATTGGAGGAGGCTCTGATTCACTATATCCGCCTGATCTTACAGGTGCGACACACGTGCATTATCTCCTATAGTTACCGTGCGTAGGTGGGAGTCACAGGTGCCCCACATTATTCCCACACATCACATGTTCGCATTTTTCAGCCACACAGTGTGGGAATTACCCCACAACACCAAAAACATCGCCCATTTTGGGAATCTCCACAATATCAATTATTCCCACACCCTCCCCATATCACTGCAGCTTCACCACCACACCACAATTGCTCCCCTTTCATATATAAGTAGTAGTTTGGGATATATATGTATAATATAATATAATAGACCGCTTTTTTGTCTATTTGTGAGCCTGCTCCTCCTCCAGGACCCTTTCAAAATGATGTAGGATACAAAACATTTTCGCACTTTTGCCCCTTTGACAAGGAAGTGTCCTAGGGTATTCAGAACATGATTACAAGTATATATGAAGATATTCCCAACTTTATTTGACCCTCTGAAGTGTCCTACATCAATAAATATAACACATATACAGAAAAACACAAATTATGTTCCCATTTAATTATTTGTAGATGGATGGACTTGGAAAAATGATTCCCAGCACCTATTCAGTAATATGAAAAATGTATCAGGAGCCTAGGACCATAGGACAATCCCCTGTTGCATGGTGTGCCCCCCTTCTCCTGGTGGTTTACCCCCTGTGAAATTTTTTCCTGTAGGACCGGACCTCAATTGAGGTAGGGGGTCTATTTCTATATATATTTGGAGTATGTCTATCATATAGCTAGCTCTGGACACACACAGGATCCATCTACAGGAACAAAAACATAAAATATTGTATGTTTGGCATTTTTGATGTTTTTTAGTATATTACACTTGCACACATGGTCCACCCTGCTCATTTATAATCAGTAGTACATGCATACATGTGTTCTACACTAAATACCAGCTAGATATATGGCAAAAACATGAGATCTGATGTAGAGGGGGTATTTCTACTGATCAGGAGCCTACATGGTAATCAAGCCTGTGATAATTAATCAGAGACCTGTGATACCCCCAATATATATCCCTTATGATGTCCCTAAAGGCTTAGAAAGATCCATGAAGGATTGATGTAATGACAGGCAAAATGACATATGTGTGAAAAGTGACAATTGATATCTTTTTGCACAAAGTGTCATTTATATATGATAAATGTCAAAGATTTCATTTAAAATATGTAGGATAGATTGTAAACTACCTAAGGAACCTATACTACCTACTGCCCTGAGGGTAAAGGGTGGAGGGAAGGGATGTAGTGTAAACATGAGTTGACCCAGCATTAAAGTCTGACTACTGCTCAACTCACCATTTTCGATGTTTTGGGTTTGTGAAGTTTCCCACACTCAATTTCTTATCTATTTCACTTCCTCAGCACTCAATCATTGTTGGATTGTTCTATAAATTTATATATATGATGCTGTATATATTCCAAATGTACTCCAGGTTTCTGATCATTAATATCTGATGCTTTGAAGGCATGGACCCCTTATCAGTAGAAATAGCAAGCATATACACTAGCTCACAACTCCAGCCTATTGTGAGCTGATCTTGGTCATAAAAAGCAAGTATATATGCTATGCTCATTATATATGAACAGGTTGGATCATAGATGCAATGGTAAGATACTGAAACACATCAAAAATGTCAAAAATGCGATTTTCTATGTTTTTGTTCCTGTAGCAGGATCCTATGTGTGTCCTGGGCCAGCTATATGATAGACCTACCTCAAATATACATAGAAATAGACCCCCTACCTCAATTGAGGTCCGGTCCTACAGGAAAAAATTTCACAGGGGGTAAACCACCAGGAGAAGGGGGGCACACCATGCAACAGGGGATTGTCCTATGGTCCTAGGCTCCTGATACATTTTTCATATTACTGAATAGGTGCTGGGAATCATTTTTCCAAGTCCATCCATCTACAAATAATTAAATGGGAACATAATTTGTGTTTTTCTGTATATGTGTTATATTTATTGATGTAGGACACTTCAGAGGGTCAAATAAAGTTGGGAATATCTTCATATATACTTGTAATCATGTTCTGAATACCCTAGGACACTTCCTTGTCAAAGGGGCAAAAGTGCGAAAATGTTTTGTATCCTACATCATTTTGAAAGGGTCCTGGAGGAGGAGCAGGCTCACAAATAGACAAAAAAGCGGTCTATTATATTATATTATACATATATATCCCAAACTACTACTTATATATGAAAGGGGAGCAATTGTGGTGTGGTGGTGAAGCTGCAGTGATATGGGGAGGGTGTGGGAATAATTGATATTGTGGAGATTCCCAAAATGGGCGATGTTTTTGGTGTTGTGGGGTAATTCCCACACTGTGTGGCTGAAAAATGCGAACATGTGATGTGTGGGAATAATGTGGGGAGACCTGACATGAGGAGGTGACCAAAATGGGATATGTTTTGTGAATAATGAATATATCCTGGAATGACAAACAGCTGAGTTTCAAAAATGCGAAAAATGCGGCTGTGTATCCAACAGATGGGATCCACCATGGGATACATCCATCTGGATAATAGATAATGGATAATCTAACTGAATGATGTATCCTAGTTTTAGGGCTATAGCCCAAAAGGATATATCCATCCAGCAACATCAGGTGTGTCATCATACGACAGGACTGTGGGAAGACTTGCAGGTCCAAATTCAAATTGCAATCCAGTTGAAATTGAGCGTGTGATGAGTGAGCTCCCTGAGGCCATTACAGGACTGTCTGTAGGGGCGGGCAAGAGAGGGATTGCTTCCAAGTCTTGTTGTGGGGGACCGTTGTCAATTTCCAACTCTGAATCAGAACTCTCTGAGTCGGAAGGTTCATCTTCACTGCCGGGCAAATAATCAGAATCCATGTCTTCATCACCCTCGTCACCCTCCACTATGATATCCGGCTCAATATTACTTGTTGCTGCCTCTGTGGGAGCCATGATAGGAGAGCTCGTTACTTTGGCAGGATATGATGATGGCAAGTGAGTGATTATCGAAGAAGCAGTGCTGGGAGCAAATTCTTGCTCATCAAAAATATTGGGATTGAGTGGATGAATACCCGTGTTTTTGAATGCCTTCTGGACCAGCGATGGTGTGATTACATGCTGTATGGATAAATATTCTTGAATGAAGTTATAATGGGTGATCCTCACTCCCTGAGCAAGACGAACATTGCAGTGAGAAGACCACTTGTGCTGCAATGCTGAGAACACGCCAACATCAAGAGGCTGAAGCTTGTGTGTTGTTTTCGATGGAAGGGCAATGATAATGATGTTATGCTCGTATGCAGCTCTTCGCATTTTGACTGTCTCGTGTGAATCATGCCCATCAATTGTGAGAACAATTGGCTTATCATCAACACGATGCTTTTCTGCATCGGGAACAAAGACAGTGGTAAACCAATGTTCACAGATCTCCCAATCAGTCCAGCCTGTTGGTGATGTCACAACACTGATTTGGATTAATTAGCCATCAAACCCCCATCGTAAAGCAAACAACTCACCCTCCCATGCCTTGGATCTGTGCCGTCGGGCAAAGGACCTTCTTTCAGAACAAAGTACAGCGACATTGTTGCACCAGCTGCATTTGCACATTCCAAAATAGTCACAAGTTCTAGATTATCACTATGTTGATGGTAGAAATCATGGTCCTCGGTTGCAAAGATAAATTTTGACCCATCACCATTCCGACCACCTCCCATCTGATTACCCTTCTCATCCATATTCCAATTATGCGCTGCAGGAATGCCATTATATTTCTTATTGAGGTCGCCCCGAAGTGTGAAGCATCCTTCAACAGTTGTTTTATTGAAGTTCTGAGTACATTTCGGGTCGAGATTCCATGGCTTGTGAGTAGAAATAGACTTCTTGTGATGAGTGAGGTAACGATGATGCCAATGCTTGCCAGGAAGCCTTCCACTAATTTCGTTGACCTGGGCACGTAAATCACGAGGGTGCACAGGGCGTGTGGCACCAGATTCATGAGCCAGCCAGTCCTTGACAGCTTCCTCTTCTGATGGCTGGAGGAGCTGCTGTGACCCTTGCTCCGGTCATTAAGAGTCTGCCATGCGACCTGTACTATGAAATTAGCACTGCAGGAACTCGAAAAATACATAACCATACCTTGTGTACCCTTGCAGCTACTGTAATATTCTTGTAGGTGCCATTTGTGACCCTGGATCCTGGACTCGTACTCGGGGTTGGTAGATGCCACCAGCTTGCCTCGGTGACACCCCATGGCATAGCAATTGAGCCCAGCTCAGTGCTTCACGTGCTCACGGATTGCAGCTGCAAAGAAAACACACCGTTAAATTTAATGTCCGACGTCAGCAGCCTTGGCAGGTGACACTGAGTCGTGATTTTGGCTGCTGTCACGCTGAAAACACGATCTCCACCATTTCTCCATGGATTTGTTTCATTCCACTTGGAATATGCTAGTATGTATATAGAATATAGAATATATTGAGTGAAGTAGCTAAGTAATTACTTTAAAATTGAGTGCTACAGACAAAAATCACGAAATAGTGGACTGTCATGAATAGAGCATAACACATAGTATCTTTTATACTGTGAGCAATTTGAGTTGCACATACATACCCATGGATGCCCACAATTGCAGCTTAACATGAATGGCCCATGATGATACTGTGATATCCCTCCTTTGTAGCTGGTGAGGAGTGGTTATATACTTATTCCAACTATTTTGTGCATTCTCATTTTCCAATAATTATTTTTTGCATTACATGTCTATGCAAAGCTTTCTCGTGGAAAGCGATGTTAGTATTGATCATTGTATCTTGATTACCATGGGAGTTAGTGACAATGTCATGACATTGCACCATTGCAGCCTAAAAGGTATTGTAGGGAAAAGTGTGTCCCCTTGTTGAGTGTTCTCATATACCATTCTTTATATTTTAAAGTGTGATGTTATGTATGACTTTTTGGTAGAATACATCTTTCGCATTGATGAACTAGGCATTGGCACTGGCGACTCAAACATAACTCCCATGATTTTTGGATGACAAAAGCAATGTATATTTGGGTAAAGTATACCCCTTTGTTCAGTGTTCTCGTGCACCATTCTTTAGATTTAAAAATATGATGTTATTTATGACCTTTTGGTGTAATATGTCCTTCGCATTGACCAACTAGGCATCAGCGCTGTCGAGACACATAAGAAAACTTTAATCTTGTTCAAGAAAGGCAACCTCTTGTCAGATTGAGCAACTCCATGTGAGGTATCTGGTAGACGACGGCCAAATAGAATTGTATGCCTACAGCGTGATGCAGAAATATATATTAGCCATACCATCTGAGCGCTTGGCTACTAACCTCCCGACTTGGAAGGGGATGCAAATGAATGCATGTGAGCCGCAATAATAAAAAGATATGCAATTGCAGGTTCACTGTGACAGCTAGGATAACAAAGTGAACATGTAGAATGCTAAACTCGTCCAACTTTGTCATTTACAGTGTTAACAAAGGGAACTGGTGGTGCGATTAGATCATCTCTCGAGGGCGACTGTCCCTGTCAGACAATTTTGGGATGTGACATGTTGAGATCAAGGCAGATGAGAAGTACTGAGGTCGGCCATCTTGGAAAGCTTGAGTGAGCAAAATTGAAGTAATGGGGTACACATTTTGGAGGGAGTTCTAGAAACAGACATAATCAAGCTCATCATCCTCCGAGTCATCCCTACACTCTTCATTGTCTTCCTCATCCAGCTCCCCATCACTAAGCTCGTCACCGGATTCTTCAAGACCCTCAATGTCATCATCCTCTTGTACATCCTCACATTCTTCAAGATCCTCAACATCATCCTCACCCTCCCTGCTGTTGACAACTTCCATGGTATCAGCCCTTGCCACTGAACGAGAGCCAAGAGTGTCTCGGATGATCCTCCAAAGCATGGCTGAATGTCCGATACCGAAGTGAGTGTAATGCACAAACATATCTCTATCAACAAATCTTGTTTAAAAGCTTGAGAATTAAGACACCAGGGGAAGGGATATACACACTTACATCCCAATATAGTATTCCTCCCAGTTGTCGAGCTCCCCTCCCAGACGTCCCAATGATTTTCCATGGCAAAGCGCACTTGTACCACGTTCTGAGGCAAATGCAGGAATGAGATGGGCTCCTCAAATGACTTGCCCTGGATCAAGGAAACCAAACACGTCCAGGTCCGATTCCTCTACAAATGCAATCTTCGGAAGGCGAACATGCTTTATGCCAGATTTATGGTTTCGCAAGACCGCCAGCCATCTAACCGAGAGAACGTCGAGGTACCGCTTCACAGGTTGATCCCTGTTGTTAAGCCATACCTCCAGGTGGTATATACCCAATATGCGGGCATACCAGTATGGGTGGCTAGGTGCTGTCTCCCCTGACAGTACCATAACATCGCCGTGGGTCTGGGGGTTGATGGTATCATATTCGCGCCTCAAGTTGTAAGTGGTATAGTACACTTGCATGGTCTGGACTGAGTATATTGTGTTGTTGGGGATGATCACAGAGTTACGTTCCTCCTCCATAAAGGTGTGGTCACAATAGCTGATGTCTAGTTCACCCAATCTATAGAGGATATGGTCCTTCAGTTTTGGCATGAGATTCTGATGACTGCTGTGAGTAAAGTATGGGGTGCATTCAGAATGTGATGCTATATCTACCTTGACAGCTGGATCACCGTCGTGCTCTTGGAGGAACACAAAAAGCTGTATTGGATTGTTCCTATTAGTCGCGATATTGTGATGTTCTCTGAAGGATGTGGATGGGGGGGTGTTGGTTTGTGATTCACTGCCAGAGGAGGATATACCTCCTACTTCTTCCACCCGCCGTAATACACGACACCTACGCTCGTGCTTGGCTAATTGCACAGGAGTATCTAACTTGCTCATCAGTGGATAGAATGACTTTAGGGCTCTATGAGTGAGCTCTCCCTGGCCAGACTTGACTTCAGGTATATATAATGAAGGCAGATGGTACTTACAATTTGAGTAGTGAAAGAATCTATTGTCCCAAAGAGCCTGATGGTTCTCACATAGTCTCCCATCGCGTGAAACTTGTAGGTAGCCAAATTGAACTTCTTTTGCCTCGCCCCACTTGATCCTGCAGAGGTGTTGTTAGTATCAGAGCGTTTGGTGGCCTTTCGCTGACGAGCTGCTTTTTCTTTGGGTAATTCTACAGTATTGAATACGGCGCAGGTGTAGAGTTGGAACTTTCGGAGCTTCTGAGACAGTTTCTTAAATGTTTCTTCAAGAAAAGTAACCATGGACTCCGAGTGAATTCTGAGCTTGGCAAGCACGTGCCACTGTGCAAATTGATACAGAAGCGACTGCACTACCGCATCATGTTCGCCAGGAAAGAGCCCTTTGAAGACCGGAATGGCACACTAAGAACATTTTAGTCAGTTGTATGTAGAAAGCACATGACTCACAAACCTGCAAGATGTCCTCAAAGTCACACACTGCTAATTGCTTCATCTCTGAGGTATTATTTGAAAACTTGCGGATTATGCCATTACCGAAAGTCGGGATGTGTCGAAATCTGCAGTAAGATTGGGAGTTAGCAATTTATGAGCAGATGCTCAATACTCCATATGAACTCCTTGTACCTCTCGTCGAGGGTTGCGACAAAATGACAACCCCCAGGGATGGCATAAAGCAGCCTAATGAGGTGTGAGAACAACACTTTCCAAGTGCCCAATTCGCACTCATGCATGAAGTCGATGGTAAGCATGCGGAATGGGTCGAGGCCAAATGGTCCGAGCTTCCGGACAAATGTGTTCTGTCATAAGATAGTGTATAGTCAATTATAAAACTGTAAGGAAGTAGCTGCGCTTACCAGAACAGGTACCCATGAGCCCTCTCCAAGACTATCCTCGACCTTTGTACCATCAATGGTACTTCCACTAGAGATAAACTTGTGAGCTTTCACAACCTTTGCCATGACATATACTTGTAGATTAGTTATGCGATTTTTCATGTCCCTCGTGAGCCCAAGAGAACTAAATAAACTTTTCGGTGTGAGACAGCGAGGGCAGGGACACAAGCCCATATCCTTAATAGTCGCGATCAAAACTCTGTAGATTGATGAGTGATTCAACATCGTTGAACAGTCCGCGAAGAACGCACTTTTCGGGATAATCGGCTGAATACATAAAAATTCAGGGAAAGACTCTCCACAGCACTCCATCGGCACATTTGATGATAATACCATAGTGATAGGCATGAAGAAAGTCCTCATCCAACAGGATTTCCCAGCACACATGGAACAACTCCCTGCGGCAGTGTGCTTGAAGGGATGCCATACCAGTTTTTGATATGCGAAATAGCCTACTCAAAACATCCTTCACGCTGTCAGGAAGCTAAGCATCATCAGTAGTAGACAATTGTGCAGCATTCATTCAAGACTTACTGAAGGTAAGAATCCTACAAGGTGACATGCTCCCGATTGCGGTTGTGATCGCATGTACTTGGTCAAGTTTCCAAAATACATGTATAGTGGCCAGGCCTTCGCCGTTCCAAAGTTTGTGAGATGAGTGGCATCGGAAAAGAACATCAGACCCGCAATGACATGTTCCAATGAACACCCAGGCTCCCTTGGTAGCTTGTGAAGATCATCCTGAGCTTCCAGCCAGGCATCAGAGGTGTATAGCTCATCAAATATCCGCTCTTCATGACTGTCCAAAGGATCTCTCCACAGCCGCTTAAAAGGCATGAGATGAAATGCCCAAGCTTGTACATCTGCGAATGCAGTGTGTATCACTTCAACAAGAGGGCGATAGTGGAAACCAGGAACAGTATAAGGCTGAGGGCGGTCCTCCTTTGACTTCATTGGAATGTCAATTGTGACGCTAGTTTGAATCCAGTCATCTGGAAAGGTGATTTTTTTGCTGTTCTCGTCACTATCCAGTTTTTGCAAGCTCTGCCTCACCGAGAAGTTCTCAAGGTGCTGGTGGTCAAAATCCTCTGCTAGCATTACATCCTTGACAAGGTGTGAGACTTTGGTTTCAGATACCAGGTTGCTACCGGAATTCATCCAGGACATAAGGCAATATACAGTCATGTTAGAGAAGGGGTAAGGTGGTGCAAAGACCTTCGGTGGAGAATCCGTTTCATGGGTGACTGTTGAGGATGTTCTTGCAAGTAGTGAAGATGAAACAAATCTATCTGGCTCAAAGGAAGGCCAACGAGGGTATAGTCGGCAGAGTCCAAATGAGTTGAACATGGTCTGGAGAGTGTCTCTTAGCGTTAATAGAACACGCTGAATTCTGGACCGGGCTGGAAGTGAAGCCAAACTTTGAGTTGATGGAATATCAGCATTATCAGAATGATTCAAATCATTGTGTGAAGGCTCAATATCATCCAAGGGCCTTGGAATTCGTCTCATTGGGAGAGTTGTTTCCTCTGAAAGATTCAGGTAATTGTAAACACATCATAAGACGGTGGCTACATTTGAGGGACATGAACCTGGGTTGTAGTCCAACTCGTCTCCAGGATTGCTCCCCATCTCAACATCAAGATTATCATGTTGCTGCTTCTCTGAGTCATGAGGGTGCAAGTCCATGAGAGTAGAGACACTGAGTACTCTGTGGGCCATAGACATTGGCTTAAGAAGCCTGCGAGGTGCCAATGGCTTCAGACTTGGACGGTCCCTCACATGTTGAACGGCTGAAATTCTCTGAGGTCAACAAGTGAGTCAATGGTCACGTCCAAATGTTCAAAAAGTCAAAGTTGAAAAGTCAGTGACTCACTGGCTTGGAGGTGTTTGCAGAAGAGTTTGGAACTAAATTTGATGCAACCACCTCTTTTGCGCGATCATGTCTCCTCTGGTTCGCAAGAGTGCTGGCTCTCTTATAGAAATGACAAGTTGCATGATGCCTACTGAGTCCTCGAGTATTTGTTGTCCTTTCCCAGAAGCAACCTGGCACATTACAAGACACCATTAGAATAAAGAAAAAAACTTGAAGGCCAGTGACCCAGACGCAGCGCATTGCGGCACTGTTGAGCTGGACTTAGAGTCACCGTGATGATCTCAGATGCAGGCCTTGACTGACAAACTCATTGGGAAAAATTTACGCAATGGAGCCAATAGTGAAATCTCCTAAGTTGGGACAGTATCAGCATTAACCACAAAGTCACGTCGCATGATGCTCACGGCAAGAGCTATCATAGATGACCAATGGTTTTTGGGTTATGGGCTCAGCGATTCTGGGAGCTTCGATGCCTGGCAGCCTAGCCTATGCACCGTGGAAGTGCCAGGTAGGTGAAGGTAGGACGTCAAATTATAGGAGTGGTGCATAGCTTTAAATTTTGTTGTACTACACTGGAGATAAAACTAATAGTAGTTATGGGCCTCAAGTAAAATCACCACTTTTGCTACCTGTTTTATGATTTCCCTGATTTTCATTTCTAAACCCGCTATGATGGCCTTCGGCATATCCCAACCTGTAAGGAGACCAACCAATACTGCTGTCAATGCTTCCATTTCCACTCCAGTTTTGCCTTCGCATGCCATGGTAGCAGTACACTTTGGTGTCATGGGGCCTCATAGAGGGCTTGGTGGCCAATTCCCCTTCTCACTGAACTAGCATGCTCTCAGATTCTCCACGCAGCTTGTCATCGAGTGCTGCAGCAGATGGAGGACGCTGAGCGGGAGCAACATTGTCACTCGGAGCAGTTGCAGCAGGGACAACACACTCCGTGAGTATACGGGAAGGCTGGCGACGTATCGGCAAGGGTGACACTGGTGGCTCAGACTGCAGAAGATGGGTGTTGGCAAGCTCAGTGTGGTCTGCAGCAACAGCATCAGCAGCAAACGAGACAAAGGCCACAAAAGGTTGAAAGGAGGACGAGGGTTTGCATTGAGGCTCGTGAGGGTGAATTAGAGGTTTGTGTGGAGGCTGCAGGTGTTGATTCAAGGTCTGGATGCAAGCAGCAGCAGCCTCAGCTACAAGAAGGGCGTGATAAGAGGTAATGTTGTGATGGCGGTGGCCTCATCGACAGCCTTGGCAGCACACATACCCTGCTTTAAAAGTGTTACAGTGGTATCAAATGCAGAGGTGGTGTTGAATTTGGTCGCAGTGAACAGAATGATGAGGAAGCCAACAAAGAAGGCACAGACAACACTGAAGTCCTGAAGAGCTCATATTAGTGAGTCCGCATGCCAGAGAATCATTCATAGACTTACTCTCCAAAGATTGCTGTGGTAGTAGTCATAGGACAGTTCCATGATGAGGTTGCCATCAACAAAGTTCTGACCAAGCTGAGCACCAACCGTAGCACATACCTGGTCAGCCAACGAAATATTCAAATATGCGGGACCGGAGGGGATGAGCATAGAGCAGGTGCTGTTCAGAGTATCAAACTTGTTCATCAGCAGAGCCTCGAAACCATAGTGCACGGGCTGCATACTAGTTGTGAGCACACAAGCCTACAATTGCAATGCAGAAATGCACATTGATATACATGATCCAGCGGAGAGCACCAGGAATGTTGGGCTTGGGAATGATATAACAAGTGAAGAGCATTACCACCACCACAACACCCACGAGACTCGGAGAGGTAGCTGCAGATGACGAATTTGACGTGAATCACGTAGAAGCAAGCTGCAGATCAACTTGAGAAGTATGGAGTTAGTACCACTACCACATGACCTTAGGCTAGGCTACAAGAGCAACGTCAGAATGCTGCTTAACTCTTCCTTGCCATCCAAGTCAACTTTTCCCCTCGCCCCTCGCCATACTCAATTATATCAAGCACTGTCTGCCACTCAGTACCTGTTTTCTCCTGGCAGATGCACCTCACAAGTGGAGCAGAATTTGGAGATACATCATGATTCTCCTTGTCATGGTCGGTGTCATGATTGCTGTCAATATCGTCGATCATCCTTTTGCAACTCTGACAAGCATTGGTCCAGGCAATAGTACGAGAAATGTGAGTTCCTATTCCTATGACTTCACCACCAGGTTCAGCTTTCTGACCGAGTCGTCAGTACAATAAAATCACATATGGCAGCTACAGACACTCACCATGCTGGTGCTTTCCTTCTGTTCATCAGGCCACCCCGCAATAACAGTGGCATGTGATATACTCAATGTGTGCCCATTCTTCTTCATCACTCTGTCAACATCTTTCCAGACTTGAATCTTATAAATCTGCTCTGTAGCATATGGTTTGTGCTCACCAATGACTCTCATCAACTGCGAGCTACTCAGTGCAACATCTCTATGTTGGGTGTGGGATGTGTCACAGTAAGTTCTGTTCTCATTATTGGCGTGTTGAAGACTCGGAGCAGTCGACACAGGTAACTTAGATTTGTGCAACATGTCGGTAGCGCCCCGCATAGTGGTGTGAGTAGCAGTTGCCTGAGGATCGGCATAATGAGCCATATCCAAGTCCTCCATGAAGCTCAGGCTGATGTTCTGGTGGTTTTGGTTGTTGGTCCAAAAACTCAAAGCTGGCCCCGGTGAGTTCTTATACCAATTTTTTGGGCCCATGACATACTATTTTCAGGTAGAGCAGAGTGCGCATGTCATACCATATAAAGTGGGATGCACATACACAGCTGGGTAGGGCTGAGCTTGTGATCAAGGTCTTGGCAAGAAAAAGCACACAACTGACATGGTGACATGTTACATGCTAAAAAATATGCCAAACTGTTACTTATCTTGATCGCAGGAAATATATGATGAGCCTGTATCAACGAGTGAGACATCATGATAACTCCATAGACACGAAGGATAGATCATACCAAGTCAAGCAGGATTCAGACAGTTAAAGAGAAATCATACTATGCAAGGCTGGCAGGCCAATTTAAACGTACTAGTACCACGTGTAATGAACGAGTGGTTACCATTTTTGGTATTTGGATATTGCATGAAGGTTGCCCTGTATACCATTTTTGGCAATTGGAGTTCCAACTGGTTGTGAAATGCACAAGCTACTAATACTGTCTGTTATTACTTTGCTTTCTAGTGTTCGATCAAGTCACATACTGCTACTCACTTGCTTATGGAGTGTCAGGAGTCACTGGCAGTGCTGCAGATCCAAATTGTACTATGATCATGATAGCCGCCGTCCTCAGATAAAAACAGGGCTTATGCTGGGCCTACTAGTAGTCACTTCTGAAGCCTGAGGGTGCTCGAGTGTCACGATTGACACAGCGGTGAAGTCTGAGCTGAGACTAACTTGCTCTTGTTAATAGAACACCATGCTTGTACGATGACGTGCTTCGGTCTACAGGCAGCTGAGACCAAATCAAGTTATAACTTTTGCATTCCCCAGCTGCCACTGCTACCGTGACTATGATCGCATCATGCAGACACCCCGCTGAGCCAGGTGACTCTAAAACATAATTGTATATCATCCTAGTATGACCCTAGCCTCTTGCCTGTCAACTCAAACACAATCAAGTTCGTCTTGAAGAATATTTCCACTAGGCTGGTTCTCTTGATATGCACTCAATGCAACCGTAACTCAGAGTGCCTTCAACAAGCCTAGCCTTACTAGTACAGGGCCGAGTCGTGCAGTATGTCATCGACATAATTACAGAAGGCATGTGGGTCTCCATTTCCCCTCGAGGAGTCATGGTATTGGCATATGATCCAGTATCTGTGAGTCAAGCTCATGCTGCCTAAACTATCCTTCAACATTATCATTGTATGTGGCAAATATTGTGGGAGCCGCAATGCATTGAAGCATTGACACAAGATGATCCAGGTGTTTGGAGATCTCGTCACCAACTGCAGTCTGCCAGCCTGGGTATTCAGAATCAGAACTGCCAACCTCACGACTCATAGCTATTGGACAGCAACATTATGCAATTCAATCAACATACTCACAGACACCACCCCTTTAAATCTCCACAAATACCAAAAATGGTTACCATTGGCCCTGCAATACTATTCCTGGGATCCTGGCAAAGTTACTAGTTGGCACCTCTCATATGTGATACATAGAATCTGAGCTAATAAAATTCACCAGCGAAGTGTTTTTAAAGTCCGATGCAGATATTTACTGCTTACGCACTCACTCATCATGCCCTACAGTCCCTGCCTAGCACCCCACATACTGAAAAATGAACTTATGTACTACTCCATGCATTGAAGTTCCATGTGTCAAGCTGTCCACACCTCTCCAATGCCCACTCATCCCAAGTTACACTTCTAGTCATGTAGACGGCTCTCCTCCAAATACTCCTCCCGTCTCTCTAAGAGGATCAGGTATTGATAACTAGTGATATCATAATGCATATTGACTCATGAACCAGTTACAGCGGCAAGCATGGTCTCAGAAACGGATGACAATGTCTTCCCTTTGACACCTGATTCCAAGTGCTCAGGCGACCCACACTACATTGCCAATATCTCAGGTGGGGCTGGATCATCGACTCCAAGTCAGTATCATAAACAGCATTTTGCCAACAATCATCATCATCCATATCGCCAAACACCATCTTTTCAAGACAGACATATCTTTGAATGTATGTTGGGCAGCTCTGACTGTGACAGTTTATTGGAAGATATGAAGGGCAAGGTGGGCCCCCCTTTTTATTATGAAAACATACATAACTCATTATATACATCACATTATAGACTGATGATGGGTTTTTGAGGTATATGGATGTGCTTGGCCCTCAATCATTCCACCTTGTTGTTCACTACAAGGAGGCTGTCCGTGAGCAGAAACACCTGGACCTCTATGTGGCATACTGGGCATGAGAGGAGACTAAAAGGCTTGATACTATCCATCGATTTGTACTTCTGACAGCACAAGAGGAGTATGCTAGAGCAGAGCGAGAAGCTGCAGTGTTGCTGAACAGATTTCTTGAGAGGCACCCACCATCTACTGGAGTAGATGCCCAATCTCTCACTAGATTCAGTGACCACTGCAGGAGATCTCTCAGCAAGACTGATGCTCAGCTTGATCTTTTGAAAGATTGTATCATGTGGGAGCATATAGCCAGTTCACCCGATGATCTGGATGACAATTTGGATGCTGCCCAAGACCGCCTTGCTGATGACAAGTCAGTGTTCACTCCTATGGGTAAAAACACCTCACTGACACATTTCCAGATGTGCACGATCATGCTCGCCCACTCATACATAGAAGCTACTGGTATGTTCAACATCAGTTGGTGCTTGGTTCCTACCTACTTCACAGTGTCACCTTTTTCGTATCTCGTGTTTTAAGAGAACGGTTGTATGAGCCTGAACTTCGGACACTACTGCATGATTGATATCAGATTTCCCTTGACTCACCTGATATTAGGATAAGCTCAGTTTGGATTCACTCAGGACCCGCCACATATGGAGTATTATTAGTTGCTATTCGGGTGCCATCACAAGATGCAGTTCTTTCTAGAATTCCCAATGACTTGGCTGTATGAAATTCGTATGAAAAAACAATTGAATATTTTTAAGTGTGAATGCATGTGTTAGTTTGTTGACCTATTTTGGCAACAATGTACTTGATATCGACTGCGTGCTTCAATTCAGTACACCTTATGACTACATGCTTACTCCTCATTGCAGATGCCATTCAGTCCCATTGATGCGTGGTTGCTCAAATGAATGTTTCCTATCGTGGACATCTGCACATTGAGTCTGACTTGGTCGGAGTCAGACTCACTGATATTGTGCAGATTTTCAACTTCAATCTACTGACAGTCATGGTGATGCAGCCCTTTGAGTTCGGGGCACCGCTCCCCCTGAATGACGATTATGAGCTTGACTTCGCCTTCAATTTCGACTGCAAGGTTGGTACAGTCAATCCGTACGTGCTGGACATCCAGATGCCTGTACCTAGGCAGCCATGGTGTGGCTTCATTATGCTGCCACTGCCCTCCGAGTCCAGTGCATCTGCCAGCGGCTCTGGCTCCCAGCTGCAGCAGTCGCTCATCAATGTCCATGATTCCCATTGTGATACACCCCCACAACTACAGTCTAACTACAGCCCAGGGGCGCCTGGCTATCTGGTACCACCGCCATATCATCCAATGCTCAACGAGAGTCAGCTCGGCTCCTTCTTTCTGGACTTTAGTCAGCCAGTTCTGTCCATGGACAACGAAACTCTACTACCAGTTTGTGCTGAATATTGTGATGAACCACGTTGAGCGGGTATCCTCAATGTCAAGGGTACTCTGGGTCAAAAGAACAGTGGGAAGCACAAGGACCGTGTCGCCAAACAGACAGAGTACATCAGTTGGCCAGCACCAAAGAGGGTTAGACTTAGGGTGCATGATTTACCTTTGGTGCATCACTGACTGCTGATGTGCTCTCAGAGACCGATAGCAAAAGCACCATCCATGCTCGTTGCAGACACCGATGTGGGAAACCACTCCGCAGTAGGCGGATATAATGTTGGGTCTTTGCTATACCTGCTGCTTCACTTGCAAGGCAAGAACGTTCGACCCTAAAGGGGTCTGCTACTGAGATAAGTCTGATAGTTAGTGTCTGAGGTCGCGGAAAGGTAAAGAAACAAGTCCGAAGGTATGCGGACCAAGTCCGGAGGTCAAAACAGCGGGTCCGAAGGTATAATACCAAGTCCGAGGCGCGGGAAAAGCGGGTCCGGAGCTTCGGGTCGTCGGGTTATGGGTAATAGCAAGGGAACAGGTTTGGAAAGCGTCGGACTATGTCCGGAAACAAGGGAAAGTCAGGGAAAACGAATGGCAAGGGTTTCGGGTGCGAAGCGGGTGCGGAACGGGTGATAACCAGGTATATTCAGCCAGGTAACAGGTAAAGACAGGTATGTGACCAAGTAGATGGGAAGTCCCACCTACAGTAAAGTAAAGAGTGCTTGGTCGTACTACCAGTCCTATATAACTAACTACGTAGAAATCCGGAATATAGAAAATAGGAAAACATCGGGTCCGGAGATAGGTAAACTAACATGAGGCGCTGCGGACGTGTGAGAACGCAGGTAATAACGCTGCCTACTGCATCAGCCATGGGAAACAAGCTACTACGCACCAGTGGGGTTGGACGGAACGGACAGGACATAGGACGGACGGGTTTCCGAAGGTATGCGAGCGGGTCCGGTGCATCTCCGGCGGGTCCGAGGCTCGGAGAGCGCGGGAAAGCGTCGGGTTTGAGCGGGTTTCGTCGGAGATGACTGGGAGTGACTGTACTGATGTCCGGACAACTGGGCTTTCGACGTACTCCGTAATATGTGGCTCTGCAGGGCTGCAGCGAGAATGTTTCCTACACCGAGCCATCTGCAGTTCCTTCCCAGCCACAGCCTGCCACTTCACCCCCTCCATTTGCACCACTGAACTCGGAACCATCCATGGCTCCCTCCCAGTCTGTCGCCCGCCCCCTCTGTCTGCACCCCTCGATTCAATGCCATTCACAGTTCCCTCCCAGCCCGTCGCTGCTCTGGTTGTAGCTACCCCCGACATATCAGAACTTTCATACAACTCAGGGAACTCAGTACACATGAAAATTGTCTCATCCACCACAAAAGTCATGAAGATATACTCGGTTAACACACAGTCTATATCAACTCAATCAGACAGAAGGTCATTGGTTCAACAGACATTGGAGGAGTCAGCTATGAGACATTACAATCGTGCAGGTAAGCTAGTATGCACCTGGGGATCTCGACGACTGATATTTTGGTTGTGCATTGGCAGCGTTCAGACGGCACTGGGCTCTCGCTAATTCTGCAACACTCTATATGCCACTCTCTGATCCCTGCAAAGCTATTATGCATACCTGTAAAAAGATTGCATGCTCCAAGGTGATATTGTATCATCTGCGTCCTGGAGTACGGTCAATGGCCAATGAACCCCAGCATCAGGCAAACATGGTGGAGGGACTTCTTAGCCAAGGAACATTCCCACCAAGATTTACCTTTGGTGAGGATGAGACTGGAGGATTACATTTCCTTGAAAATGAGGTGGTGTGGCATGTCGTCTTGGACACCATCCTGGAACTCAGGCTCCATCACTACATCGACAATCTGGACAGTTTATTTTGCCTGGCTGCCACTGCCGTCTGTTGTGCCTTGGATGAACTTAGGGACAGTCAAGTTACTCATATTGAATTTATGGCTGAAAGATATCAACAGCTCTACGATAACCTACTTAAGCATCTTAGAACGATCTGCAGTGACCCAGCTTTTTTGGCACGATGGACGGAGTACAAAGACCTCACTTTGGTGAGGCTCAAGCAGCTTCGCCACTAGTTGTTTGCTCCCTTTACGACTCACGTACATTTGAATTTACTGAAAGACTTTTGCGTTGAATCCTATCTACAGTCTGATCGGCGAATGAGTCATCCGGGCAAAAGCCTTTGGTGAGAACTGGCATGACCAGTTTGGCGGCTTGATAGAGCTTGAGGAGCTATTCTCTGGGACAGGGGATTCTGTCCATTCTAATTCTTTCTGTACCAGCTCTTCATTGACCTTCATTTCAGTGTTACTTGCCTGATCAAAGTTTCCAAATCCTCCAAGGCTACACGGGATCCTCATTCATCACTGGTTCTACCATCTGGCTCTACTTCATTTACGTCTCTCCCTTCTACCAATTCTACAGCACATGGCACTTCTAACACTGGACTTCTCCAAGCTCAAGAGGAGCTACGTGCATGTGAGGCTCACTTGGCCTCCAAAGAGCTGGAGCTAGAGGCACTCCGGATCAGCATCACTAGAGAAGGTCTCGGTGCTCACTGTCAGGCTCTTATTGATTGTGGGTGGGCCTGGGGCAAATTGGGCAAGGAAGGTCTTTGGATGTTATAGAGTCTCAATGCTTCAAGTCCTGATGCTCAAGGTGTGCTACTATACTTTTTTTGAATCACCTATTCATAAGCGTGATGCGCATGCATCTAGTTCCAGAACCACCATTAATGTCATTTACGTCGCATTCGCATTCGCCCTTCGTGTCCACCACTCTTCCCCAACAAAAGCCTTTATGTTCTCCTGCACTGCCTCTTCATGTTACCCAGGGCCCAATATCCCACTCCTCTGACATTTCCTCCCTCACGCCTTCTCAAAGTGCTTCACAACATCATGATGAACCCTCTTGTGGGACTAGTCAAGAAGGTGTGGTTCCTGATCATCCTAGCCCCAATGGTCATGAAGAGGTGACGATCACTATCCCTCCTGTGTATACCATCTCAGAACTTACCATGCCCACTGGTGTCCATTCTCCATTACCCTTAAGTAAGAATTCAACAGACCGTGAGGCCCATCCCCTCCCACGTAGCAGCAGCATATAACAGATCTAACATCCATTAGCCAGATGCATCCAGTTTCTAGGTATGTCTTGGGACATTTGGAGCCATAACTTTAGCTCATTCTCTGCAAGAGCGACCTATTTGCAGAACCCAAGCACACGGCTATGGTATTACACTGTTGTGGGCCCCCGTGCTTCAGCGTCGTTCACATCTAATATCTTTAAAGCCCCTCTATGCAACCATATTTCGTAGATACATTCACATATGCTGCAAGCGCTGTTGTGGCCAGTGCTGTGAGTCTTCTATATCCCTAATTTCGTTGACGTTCACTTTTTGGGTTTGCATTCCCTCTGTTTGGACAACAAATGCTTGCGGCACTTGGGTATGCTGGACCCATCTGGATATGTTTCGCTGATGAACTTATTCAGTATGTTCACTCCCCATGCCCCCCCTCCGAATTGCTACTATGATTACTCTGGACTGACACTGTCCAGCTATTTTCAATACCTAAACAGGGTATCTCTCTTCAACCGATTCTTACTACCTTTAATTGGCATATACTTTTTAGGCAACTAGCACCAGCCCCGACAGCATATAAGACATGAGCCAGTGGTCAGTTCTCTCCCTCATCAACCCTTGCTTCACTTCATTGACCTGCTTCCTCCCTTCCCTCCGCCTCCATGCCACATGATGAGGGCACTGTGTTGCAAAACAATGACCTGCGACCACAGGATGAATGCAGTGGCACGCCTCATGTTGAGGTTCAGCAGGACCAAGACAGAAGCCTTCCGATGTCTAATGGAGCGGAAGCAGCTTTGCAGGCTCAACAGAGAAGGAGAATCACACAACTGGAGGAGAAGTTGGAATCTCTTGAGGTGGGCCGTGCAGTTAAAGAAAGGTATGATTGCTATCTTATGTATCCACTGGCAGCTGACTTTGCTCAATGTCTGTCAGGCAGACAAACTATTACATAGCTCAAGGAAGGGCGGTTAGGTGTGTGGTCACTTTGTTCGATAGCATCGAGGACCTTGTGACCGAAAATGACCGAAGGTATGACGCTGACGAGAATGCAGAAGCAACCCTTGAGTAAGTCCTTCACCCTGGGTCCATGAGTGCTACTGAAGGGCTTGTCTACATAGTCAAGATCAGCTGCAGGTAGGGTATGTCATCTTCACGCAAACCTTATGGTGGTTTCATAAGAAGGCTGTGGAGATGGAGTATGACGACTACGTGCACATGTTAAAAATGGTAACTTTTTTCCTTGACCATGTTTATCATACTGAGGTGTTTTCTAGCTTCGGCAGGGTGCTGACAACGCTCGAGGAGATGATACCTCCAAGCTGAAGGGTCTCATTTCTGGATGGGTCAATTGAGAATTCAAGCCCAACCCACCAGTCGACGCAGATGACAAAAATTTGCATGGTTTCACCAATGATGTGTGCGGCAGGCTGCTCTGTCCGGCTGAGCTTGATTGGAACAACCCAACATAGGTGGTATGTTTGAAATCCGGTGAACAAGCACTCACCATCCATCAGAGTAAGGTCAGGGATTCGAGATCGTTCAGATGGCTACATCGTCACAGATCTCTCTTTCCCAGTGTTCCTGTATGAAAGGTATACCGCCAATCCAGAAGATTTGGAGGAGGGCCTTTTTAAGGGCAAGATTCTCCTTCAGGTATTTAGCCCAGGAGTTGCCTAGATGTGTACTCACCAGTGATTGCAGAGCTACAAAGCGGTATTCACATCGCCCTCCTCAGCCAAAGATACTGAAGGTGATGGTGATGGCGCTGATATTATTGAGAACAACAGACGTGCTAGAAGGTCTTCCTCCAGACTCAAGGTTAAGAAGCATGTTGCACAAATCATCAAGATGGAAAAGGTCACCACCCGTTCGCTTGCATATATTGCGTGCCAGGTATGTGGTAGCATTCATTGGTGGCAGACTATGATCAGTAGACAGGTCCGATTCACACTTTCTTCTGTTACTTCCTGGCATTCCTTTGACGGTGATTTTGACTATGTCCAATTCTGGCGGACTATTGTAGATTTTTTCGAAAGGGCCCCAGGTCGAGATGCTCAACACTGAGTTGACAGACTACTCGAATGGTGGACAAGGTATGTCACTTACAGTCCCAACCTACCTTGGCTGAGGTCTCCTGTTAGGAAAGTTTTTGGATGGAGTCGCCATGAAGACCTGACCAATGCAGCAAAGGCCAACATGTCAGTAAATGCCCTTGCCAGGCAAAGGGCAGTGTGCAATGATGCTGCTTTCGATTCACCCTAGGTCCTGTCATTACCTTACCATCTTACAAGTAGCTTCCTTAGAATTGTAAATTTCTGCCAATGTCATGACTTAATATAACTATCTGCCTATGTGACTTAGACTGCCTGAGTGTGGATGAGTGAATGACCTCCCAACAGATCATGCTTGAAGCTATAGCCTGTTTCCATGATCTCAGTGTTGTTTTTTTGATTCAGCGCTCAAGTCCTGTATTTATTTTTGACATCCTGGATCCAGGAACTAGATAACCATCTTTGCGAACTCAAGAGTTCCCCGAGTTCCCACTAGCAGCATACTACAACTATAAATGGTCTCAAAAGCACAATTCAAGCTGCAGTTTGTGCAACCCACCGTCTGTACTTGACAGCCTGAATCCTAAAAGTAAAACACAACCTTCGTGATCTCCGTGTTTGTTGGTCACACGCTAACAGGCTGTTGCATATATCTAATGGTACCAAACCACAACTCAGTTGTCAGATGGGGAAGCTAAATGTTCAAGATACAGACTACACCTACAGGGTTGCTCCCGTTAGGCTGCAAACATATGAGATGTACTGATACATGACCCAATATACAAGGTTCACATGAATTCACAAAGGTAAAGTTTATTCACACGGATTTACAATTGGTGTACAGCAGATTAGTGTTCCATGAAAAACTCCCTGCTGAGTTTTGGACATGTTTTTAACATAGGGTATCCCCAGGCCAGTTATTGATGTGTGTTTTTAACTAGTTTTTGACAAGTTTTTGACACCGACCATATTGTGATTTTTGTGCTACAGAGTTTGAGAAAAGCTAAACTTCCAGGCTACAGGACCACTATCAACTACCTCAGAAGATGGCCCAGGTGTTTGCAACTGATTTTGAGCCCCCATCTCAATTGCCTTGTCAGAGAGAAGGTCCAGGAGCTCGGGACCATCTAGACGAGCATCCTCGCTATGAACAAACACCTGGTTACTGCAGCACAGATATCCTGGGTCATCCTCATCAACAAGATCAATGGTGCCATCAAGCCATGCATCTGAATCCTCATTGTAACCATCACCTGCTTCACTCTCATTTCCATCAATTTCCTGGCTGAAAATGGTTTCATCGAGGTCATGAAACTTGACAGTTGTGACCTTCTTGGGGTCATCCTTCTTGTGGCAGCGAATTGCTAGGCGTGTGAGTCGAGGATCCCCTGGATGTCCCCCTTTCCCTTTCAGAATTGGTTCTGGAACATCTATGTACATAATCATGGTGATCAATGGTCAAGGCCTCTGTGTCATTACCCGCTTCAGGTTCAACCTCGATTGCCTTTTGAGCAGGAATCTTATAAAATATGATGTAAGTCATTCAGACTATTGTTCATGTATTTAACTGTTAAGTTCACCTCTCTGTTTGCAGCCTTATAATGGTACTCTGCAGCTTTTGAGAGATCTTTGATCCATTTCTGCAGTATTGCAGAGGTAGGATATCCATGCAACGTGGCTCATAACACTTTGACCACTGCGATGAGACCAGGTCCACGTTCTTTGAACTCAAATGGGCAAGGTGCAGAGTTGTCTCTTCATCCTTTTGGTGCAAAGGTCACTTCAAGCTCATGGTTGACCGCTGCCTCCGAGGTCCCATATAATTCAATCTTTTCAGGATCCGGAGAGAAGTGCTCAAAGTTGTATCTTTGGTTTCCTAGGGGTATATTGTCTGGGAGATGGGATAATGCAGTTTTGAGCCTCTCTAATGAGGAATCATTGCTGTTAACTGTCTCAAAGAAGCTCATAGTTGAAGAGAGGTAGCAGGACTGTCGTTCTAGAGACTCTTCGGCTCTTTTCTTGTCTCTGTATGGTCAACTCCGATGCTCAACCAGTCTAAAGTCAGGGACAATGTTCTATTAACGACTATGGTATTTTTAGGGTTTTTGACAGTTTTTGACACCCTCAAAATGCCCTTGGGGTATTGACATGTTAAAAACATGTCAAAAACTAGTGATGTCAAAAACTCTGGAGTTTTTCATGGAACACTACAGCGGATCATTGTTAGATATTTAAAGAAGTTGGCTTCAAAAATTCAAACAGGACGTGAATGCATTGTTCCCTGCTGGGTGGACTTATTGTTGTTTTCCGCGATGCACTGAGCTTTCATGCTTGGTCTTAAAGTTATGGACCTGACTTCCGACCTGACAACAGTGGTTTGACTAGCATCACAATTTAAAATGAAGTACGAATGTATTGTTCTGTGCTCAATGAACTTATCATCATTCTCCACAATGCACTGAGCTTTCATGCTTGGTCTTAAAGTTACATCAGGAAATCACAAGTTTTTCTTTTTGGCCTTATGTCACTTAATTTATGAAACAAGGCGTGAAAGGATGCTAATTACAACTTTTTTCACTTATTCTTCAGGCGTGAAAAGCGAGTGACAAGAAATTAAGTTGATTGATGAAAATAAGTGAAGTAAGAGATTTACATAGGTGACTTGGAAAATGAGTGTGTACTACTAGTAAGTCGGGTTTTTGCGCAATTGGCAAATGCACCACGCAACAATACACAGAGGAGGTGGAAAGGGATTTGTGGTAGGAGGAGGGGTGGTCTTTGAAGATGACACTTCAGTCACCCCTGTTAAAGTACCTCTTAGGTACATATATTCTGGCTTACAATCTCACCTAAGAGGCATGATCTTAGGCGGTATTCCCAGGCAATGCAGGTTATATCCCAGGCCAATTCAACACTTTCCCCACAAAGCCTGGGCCTGCTGGGCCAATGTATTTGATCTGTCCCATGACCCATCTGGGTCATCCTAGATACTTTATTATATGAATACACAGGGGGTGTCAGGGGTCATTTCTCATGAAAAATTACCCACACATTTAGACACTTAGAGTATAATGTTTGTCTTCATAAGGTCCTTGACCTACGAATGGAGAAAGTGAAAAGAAATATGTGGTGAGGGGGGGGTGGCTTGTCTTTGAAGATGAGGGAAGAATGTAAGTTGGGTAAGGTTCTTGACCTACAAAATTCAAAGCAGCTGGAGGAGGCGGGAAGAAATTTGTGGTAGACGGGGGGGTTGTCTTTGAAGATGAGGGAAGAATGTAAGTCGGATAAGGTTCTATTTGTGGTAGGAGGAGGAATTGTCTTTGAAGATGAGGGAAGAATGTAAGTCGGGTAAGGTTCTATTTGTGGTAGGAGGGAGGGAGGGTTGTCTTACTGGGCCAGCCCAGCACTCTGCTGCACATGATGTGGGATAGCCCACTGCTGGTTTATATGTTGACTGGGCCAGCCCAGCACCTCTTCTACCCATGATGCGGGCTAGCCCACTGCTGGTTTTATATGGTCACTGGGCCAGCCCAGCGCTCTCCTACGCATGATGCAGGATAGCCCACCACTGGTTTATATGGTCACTGGGCTGGCCCGGCACCTCTTCTACGCATGATGCGGGATAGCCCACCGCTGGTTTATATGGTCACTGGGCTGGCCTGGCACTCTCCTACGCATGATGCGGGATAGCCCACCACTGGTTTATATGGTCACTGGGCTGGCCCGGCACTCTCCTATGCATGATGCGGGATAGCCCACTGCTGGTTTATATGGTCACTGGGCTGGCCTGGCACTCTCCTACCCATGATGAGATAGCCCATGTCTGGGATGCCCCACCATCTTTGAATTCTAAGATGGGATAGCCCATGATATATTTGCACTTTCCAAGTATTGTCTAATAGCAATCACTCAAGAATATCGGATATTGTTACAAAAGACTATATATCATATGAATCCAAGTCAAGATCTATATATGCTCCAGCCAATGCAGCTTCCTCCAATTCATCTATCAATTCATCATTCTCCCTCTCCTCATCAGACTCCCAGTCATTCTCAGAATCATACACAGCAGCTGTGCCATCAAGACAGCTTGGTTGATAATACATACATATTAGCAGCCTCAGCAAGATCATTCGGGGTGGGGCCCCATGAGTCAGGCAATGGCCAAGCACAAGGGATAGGACGAACTCGAGATTGCCAATGCACAACAAGACCACTCAACAAGCGAGCACGGAGGTCGAAATGAAAGCAGAGATCTTCATTTTCTTCTAAATATACTATCAGTGTCACGGCAATAGAATGTTGTACAAACTTACCTGCATGAGTGCGAGCCTCCTGCAAGGCATCCCACTCAGCCATCATCCACTCCTGGAGAACACAATGTTCTCGTATGATACGAGCCCTTTCCTCATTGCACCGGTCTACCTCGAGTTGAAACTTAATTGCTGCGCGCATATTTTCATCCGCTAGCCAGGCAGGTGGAGCCATGTCATTGCCATCAAGTCCAACATCTTGCCAGATGTCATCATCTACGTCAAGCTGAAAGATACCAGTCGGAGAGATAGAATGAGGCACTATCACACCGGCAGGAGCCTCGCCTCGTCGAATTAAGTCAATTAGTTTACCACAGAGGTTGTTGTAAGTTGTGACGAGCTTTCGTATGGTAGGGTTGCGCCGTTGAATTGAAGCTTCTGCATGCACATGAAGCTTGTGCTCTAGATCAAAGATAATCACGGACATGTCAACATATTGAAACGAGCTACATACCATTTACTGTCTGACGGTATGACCGTTCAAACCTCTCAATTTCAAATTTGCGCTGGTGCAGACGTTCACAAAGGCGTGCCTTGACAGCTTGCGCATCAAGACAAATTTGAAGGAATATACTACATCAGAGTTGTTGAAGATTGTTAAGTTGCCCGATGCCAAGGGATGCCTTCCATCGTCACAGAGTATCAGCAACTTTGGACCGGTGGGTGTGTTTGTCTGCAAGTCGAAGGTTGAAGTCAACATTGTTAAGAGTGTTGCCAGCACAGAGCTGCATCTCAAGAGCACGAACGGAATCGTCCAAGTTACTGAGTGTTCACTCGAGGGTCAAAATCTTCGATATTTGCTTGTCATTGTTGGTTTTTGATCTCCCTTTCTATTAATGTTAGGGAAATATGAAAATATAAAATAAAGCACGCACTGGATAATGGTTTCATTTGGTGCTCAACCTGAGCCCTCCATTCTGGGCGTATATTAGCTTCATCTACAGAGAATTGTCGAAGCGCATGTTCTGCACTGCTGTTCTTTGTCTGGCAACGAGTCCATCTGCGACTCAGCCACTCACCAAATGTATCGAGATTTTTGCCATCAAGATGCCGAACTTGTGCATTCAGCACAAAAAGCCGTTGGTGGTACTATCTTAATGTTAGTCAGTCAAGGTATACGAATTAAGATACTTACCCCAGAGACCTGCAAGGGGGGGATCAACATCTTGAGAGCGCTCCACAGGCGCTCACAGCCCTCTCCGTCAGAAAGTCCAAACCCTTCACATTTGCGAGGGTGATAAATAAGCTGACAAGGCCACTGATGTCCATACACGTGAAATACGGATATAGAAAAGATGATACATGAGAGAATACCTTGCTCGAGAAGTTGGTATTTAAGACAACTACGCTCGAGCTGACATGCAATATCATACAAGATACCGATGGTCATGGTTGGTGGAAGATGTTCGAAGAGCTTTTTAATAAGTGCAAGCGCATAATATTGTTTTTCACCTGCTGATGTCATATTGACCAACCATAAGACACAATCATGACGACAAAGTAAGGCCATGATTCCTGTATCGGCAAAGAAACGGGTGCTAGCTTTCTCTCGTTTTTCGTCGGCAGCAAGAAAAGATTCCCTGCAGGCATCCAATGTCGATACAGGGATGTGCATACCATCTTCGTACCCGTCTTCATCGCCTTCCGGCTTCTTGCATTTTGTTCCACAACTAGGTAGGGAGCCTCGACAGGCAAGTACATGAGCTTCCATCCATGCGACCTCTTGGTCTGAAATGAAAACTGATCGTGTTGGGTTTGGCGGATCTAGGCCATCGGCCCCACGTGAATTGGCTGACCGTTTCTGTGTGAAGCATGCATCGATGCATACATGGCAATCTAGCCTGCAAAAACATCAGCACGGGGGAAAACACAGTAGGATCGACATACTTGAGACGCGAACCGTGATCCTTTTGCCAATCCTGCATTCCAAAACAAACTGGACAACGTGAACGGAGATAATCGCTTGGTTGTGTGGGCAAGACATCGTCCCCCAAAGAACGCGAAGGAAGATGTTGTGAAATGAGGCTGTATACGTGGTCTCCAGCATTCATCACAAGGACTGAGTACCAATGATACGCGTTACTGAAGCGGCGATGAAGATTGCCCTGAAGATGCCGGAGTTAGCTTACTTCAAAAAAGAATCATGCAGGCAGACCTTGGTAGAAAGTTTGTAACCCCGAGCTGTTAGAAAAACTTCCAATGCTTCACACCAGGCTGTTGTATTGGGGGTGATCCATACAAAAAGAGTCCTAACGAGCTCTAGTACACATAGGTCAACAGCAAGAGATGGAGCTATGGGTGCACATGCAAATAGCCCCAACTTAAGAAGTTGAAGGGGTGCGGGTGCGCAGGGGCAGCAGTCAATGTTCAAAACCTCTAAATCTGGACTACGGTCAATTCGAGCCACATAACAATATGGTGAGTTCGTACAATTGAAAAAAACACAAGTCACTTCTAAAGTCCTCCTGTGGCATGAAGCCGTACACTCGACAGGATCATTTTGAAGTGCAGGCCGATGACAGAGCGAAGAAGATTTGTATTGATATGTGAGGTATGGACCGATTAGTGAAGGAATCACTTCATTTGACCAGCGTTGCCACTGATTGAATTTTTTCTGCCGCCCATTGGAGCAGAGGGATCGGAGAAGAAGTGGACATCGTCATAAAACAAAGGCCTGTCCTGGTCAATCAGATCAGGAGGTGGGACATCAAGCCAAGGATTGGAATTGGAAGCAGTTTGTTGGGCGAAATACCGCCTACCCGGAAGTACTAGAACTGGAGGAGGACCTGGAAGATGAAATGCATTGCTTCCTTGTGGTTTCCGGCGCTTCTTGACCATGGACGGTGTGATTAATATTTGCTGCGAATGATGACGGACAGGAGTTGCAGGAGTAGACGTCGAGGCGATATTCCATGGATGTGGTCCTCCATCCATGGTAGATATTTCTGATAGGCACAAAGCCTGCAAGAATATTGTGACTGACTCGAAGTCAGTCAACAAGCACAGAGGAACATGAAGTCCCAGTTCATATGACCTATGTAGCAAAAATTAGTAGATACTAGCCTGGGAGGAGGATAATGGTCATGAACGCCAGTGATCAACAAACAGTGAATAGCACCGGAGCAACAAGTCAATAGAATTCACCAACAGAAATTGTACATGAAAGAACCACGCTGCATAGCAACTCACATCAACGAACAAATACAGAAGCGAACAGAAGCGAGTGTAAATCGTCTATGGACCCGCATAAAGTATATGAGGGACCACGGGGGGTGACCTGTGTTGTTGTAAAATGATTGTACATAAAACAGGGCACATTGCTTCATGCGTTGCCACTTCTCTCCCTCGGGCATCGACTCGGTGAAAGGCTGTTTGAGATCTTGAGGAGCACCGTCCCATGCGATCAACACTTGACGAAAATTCTCGAAATATGGAAGAGCATCCTGGAAAGACTCAGCATTAAGTCCATCATTCTGAGTCGAAAAATCCTTATCCCACATGCTGAGGAAAAATTCCACAGAGCAACTCCATGCGACGCTTCTTCACCTCCCGATCCAGCCACATATGACCGGCAAGATGTTCATCGAGTTCCAGAAGGTCGTATCGGAAGCTTTGCTCGCAAATCTTGTATATGATCTGTTGAATGAGACGATGTGGCGGATTCTCGAGCATTGCTGCTTCGATTTTCTGACCCCTCCATTGCAACATCTGGGATCCAGTCCAAAACTGGCATAGGAGTGATAATTCATCTCCAAAGAACAGGTCGAGTTTGGCTTTGGACTTGCCAGTCTTGCCTGATGGCATCTGACCACTTGACGACGAGGGCTGTGGTGTTGTTGGCTGCATGATCAATAGATCACGCCAGCTTTGGGACCGAGGGAGCGGAGATGGAGGTGACATATAAACATGCCTCAGCCACGACTCACGGCATGCCAACCAGTTAGCAAGATATTTCTTCAGAGACTGCGAGGAAAGGATGTTGACAAATAATCCAAGATCGGGGAGCCTGTATCCCTCATCCATTCTTGTGTGGGTTGGCTTGACACGACTCAAATCTTTGTCCGTGTGAGTCATATCCAATGCAAAGAAGGTGTTGATGTTGGGCATGAACGGGTGAGCCACGTCGCACCATTTGTCACGTCCAACTTGAGACTGGTTCTGGCGCAGAGCGGTCGGTTCATCTAGATAATTGTTAGATAAGAATGGTGAACCGAAATTAGACACTGCACTCACATACTGCGGACTTATTTTTCGTGGTCTTGGTGGGCGCTTTACCCGATGACGGCTCTCTGGAAGCTGCAAAGCGATTGACTTCGGTTTGATCCATAGGGATCTCTTCAAAAGTAAGGTACGGTTGATGAACCGCAGCCTGACATTGATGATCACTTGGACCCTTGTAACGGATATTGAAAGGTTGAGTGAAGTTCTTAATGGGATGGAGGTACATCCAAAACACAAGGTCGGCAGGAGTGAAGGGAATGACTTGGCAGATGTTAATCTTATCATCGACGAGCCTGACATCTCGTATCAACCACACAGGTACACCAGCCTTGTGGAGCCTCAACGCGATAGCGGAGTCTTTGGTGAAGCACCCCATCCAAGTCTTGTTGACCCTGTGTGCTTTGTCCTCAAATTTCAACCACAGCTCAAAGATCTCAAGGTAATCCATCATGCTCCATATCTCCAGAAATCGCCTCTGAAACTCGGCCAAGATCATCACAATATCTCGCCAAGCTTGCGTCTCTTTGAAGCGTTCAAAAACAGAGCACAACCCGGTGACCCATCCAACAACCACATCTTGCTTGTTTTCTCGGAATAGCTTGTAGGAGCCAACACGCTTGTTAGCCCGCTCGTACAGTCGAAATAGGTGATCACAGTGGGTGGACTTCAGCTTGCCAAAGACATGACCAGGAGATAGTGGCTCAAAATCATCAGAAAAAGCTGGCGACCACCAAGCATACCACAGGTCAGTGCTAGGATCATGGAATTCGCATCGTGGAATGGTAAAACTCCAGGTGTAAGTGTCTGCGTACATTTGAGGCCACTGGAAAGGATCCATCACCCAAAACTTCCCATCCGCCCTCGCTTGCACAATATTGGAGGGATTGTCATATAGTTGGGGAACGAAAGTCATATTAGGCGAAGTGAAAACGAGTTGACCGTCATAGGTGAGAGAGTGTGCGTCTGTAGCTGTGATAGCATCTATATCAAAATTAGAGGAGGATCACAGGACAATCACCAAGGGCACTTACTGTCACCGTCGCGTAAGAATGGTTTAAATTCACAATGTATTGTCAGAGGCATTGTCAGAGGGACTGCGAATAACAAAAAGGTGACTATCCGATGAGAGTGAGTAATTGAGCGACAAACCAATAAAGGCACGGTAAGTGCAAGCTAAGAGGAATCTGAATGTGATGAAGGGTACTGTAACTGAAGTTAGAGTAGTGAGTGCTATTGCACAGTAACACGAAGTCACTGGAATAGTGTTGTCTACCGCAAAGGCAGAATAATTGACACTGGCGATGGGAGGAGAAGGAAGAGTTGGAAAGAGCAAAGGAAAAGGTAAAGGGTAAAGAGTAAAGTTAGTAAAGGCGCAAAGTTGTGATTACGCCCTGGGATAACCCAAATGGGCTTGTGACAAATGAGAATTGTCAAGTGACTCAGAACTTGTTGGAACATTCGCCAACCTCAGCCAACTACGCCGCCTTCCTCCTCTCTATTCCTGCACTCATCTACCCCTCGACTCCTCGTGAGCTGCCTTCGCGGTAGCTAACACTATCTGAAGTGACTTCGTGTCACTTCAGATACACTACACACAGTCTGACTTTGCGTCAACTTGTTGGAACATTCGCCAATCTCGGCCAACTACGCCGCCTTCCTCCTCTCTATTCCTAGTATCGCTTTACGACTCAAAGCATTTCACAACATCTTCCGGACCCAAGGATCGTCTTTGCGGCTTGAACTTGATTATCCACTTAACCTGATCGGCGTACGTCGTCCCCTCTGAGATAGCGAGCACCATGACGATTTCTAACCGCAATGCTGAACACAACTAGTACTTTTCTTTCCATTCCGTCCAATCCACATCAATATCCACTGATGAGTAGCTGGGATCAGTGTTAGTGCCTCCTTCTATAATCCCTTCTTGCATTCTTTGACCTCATCAACAGTTTCTCAATCATCTGCCGGACCTTGGGAAAAGCTGTCCCGTGTCGCTGTCCTGGGTGCTGAATATGACTCTCCTGAACGCCAGCCTCATCCGAAATGTTTGGAAGGAACCTGAGTGGACCTTCTCCAATTCATCCACGGATTATTGGACAAGCGAGAGAAGAGTCAAATTGTTTGGCTGCATGGCATGGCTGCACCAACCTCAGCCAACTACGCCGCCTTCCTCCTCTCTATACCTGCACTCATCTACCCCTTGACTCCTCATGAGCTGCCTTCGCGGTAGATACACTACACACAGTCTGACTTCGTGTTAGTACTGTTACGACCACTCAATCTTCCACCGTCCTTCGATGTCCGGCTTACCATCTCGATTTGCTGTGACACCCTCATCAGTCTCTTAAGCTCCTACATTTGCGATAGCAGATGTCGTTGGGTGCTAGTGTCGACGCTGTCTGGTAGCTAAGTCATAGTTTACTTTTCATCTTCCTGTACTTAACTCACTATTCCGTAATTGCTTTGGGTACTCTGCGCGCTGTCGATCTTCGTTGCCAGTCTGTTGAAACCTTCAACAAAAAAAACAACAAAACCAGACAACGCTACTGGTCAGCGGTCCTTGTGCTTAGAAGCGCTGTGTTCAGTAGTTGTTCAAAATAGGGTGGGCTGACCCTGATAGTGCTCCAAACACTTCGAGTTGTTGAAGAGTTTGGGTTTGTGGGAGTTGGAGGGTGAAGAAAGCAAGTACTGCACACTGGCAGCAGACTGGAATGGATAGACTGGGCTGGACTGGAATAAATGTAAAGCAGAGTGACAAAGTTCCAGGTGAACAATGTCAGGAATGATGACAGAGGACTGTAAAATGCGAAGCCTATCTGAGGCTTCAGAGGAGAATGGACATGGAATGGTGAACTGGATGAGTTTTTTGCTCTGTAGCTAAAGTACAGGGTTTATATAGAGTATAGTACCTGCGTACGTCTGTGTATGCAAAGCAACGCTCCAGGCAATGAGTAGGGCAATGAAGAGGGCAATGAAAGGGGGGAATGGAATGAATGTGCTGCGCTTCAGGGGTAATGACTGAGCAATTTCGAAAAATAGAACAAATCCTATGCATAAGAATGGAGAATGAGTCATAGGGATAAAGAATGAGTCATAAAGACAAAGAATGAGTCAGAGAATGAAAAAGCGATGATAAAGCAGGGCTGTGACCATTACAAACCATGACTCATGACCTGAGTCACCATGACCAATTGCTATGCAAGCATGACAAAGTGCTGTGCAGTGATGATGCAAGAGCTGTGACGCAGCAATGACGCAGCATATGGGCAGTGGAGAATGGAATGGAGTGATGATGCTATGATGCCATGATGGTGTGATGATCCAAATGCTCTGCTGCAGAGATGTCATGTGGTTGTTGGTGCAGAATGTCGACATGCAGGGATCATGGGATATACACAGTCTGTAAGACGCTTCCCCAACATGATAAAGGGATTGGTCATCTGCATAGGGACTTGGTTGTTTGCAATCTCTGGTGAGCGTTAGGATGGAATGGCATGGTGTCCACAGTGATCATGAAGGTGAGGTGCGAGTGGATAATGGTTTGAATGGTTCGACGAATATAAACTGCTGAAGAGGATTGGAAATGGTAGGGTGATGAGGACAGGATGAATAAAGACGCAGTTTTCGACGTATTGGTGCAATTTGGCATGGTCTGGCTGATGCTGAGGTTGTCTGAGAGTGTAGTGGGTGAAGATGGGAGAGCGTTGGAAGCGTGTGAATGGGGGAAAGGTGAATAAACCTCGTTGAATGCAAAATGCCGTAAAAATGCGGGATGCCGTAATACTGTTGAAAATCGCTGAAAAATCGAAAAATTAAAGGAAAGGAAGGGAAACAAATGAAAAGGTGAGTAAGGAATGATATGGGAAATGAAGATATAAATAAAAAACCATGTTCTCGCTACCAAACACATTTGGTGCGTGACAGCGGCTGTGCCAGGAAGGCATAGACGATGCGCAGGAGCTTGGGCGCAAGACACTTCACGCTGCCAAGTTAATTGGTGACAAATATGGAAAATCTGCACGCACAATACTCATCGAGGCTGGGTTGTCTGTGAAACACTCCAGGGCCGAGACCCCATGGAATATGCACCAAGGATGGTACAAAGGAAAATATCCTCGAGAAACCGATGAAGGTGAATATTTATTTCATGTTGTGGTGCCCATACTGACCAATATCCTCTGGTAGAACTTAGTGATTGGAGAAAGAGACAGCGCGACCACTACTACAGCCTTGAAGACAGCGACCCACTGTGGGATGACATACAAGCGCACTATGATGGTCACTTGGGCGGTGCTAGTAACAATTGATCGCGTGCCAGTATTGTTATGTCTACAAGGGATGCACTCACTAAGCATGTAAGTATTTTGACAGTACTTGTTTGTATTATGGCTTACTGTCGCAAAGTTTGCAGCTTATTCTCGCCTAGAAGGCATTGAGGTCATTGGCTGTGTCTTTGATTCAACTCCTGATGAGGTGGCCTGACAGGCCTCGGGTTTTGTCGCAGGCTCATCCACCTTCATGGATGTCATCAATGAACGCCAAGTGGACGCCCAACTTGCGTTAGATTGGATTATTACTGCAGCAAAGTACGTGGCTTGGAACTACTCTAAGTTTAATCTTACAATGTGTCCAGGGCAAAAAACTACCAGCTCGCAATGCCGCGGTTTGGGGGGGCATATGATATTTTGTTTTTGAAGCCTGGTGAAGCCCCACGGGACCGTTACCGACGTATCTGGCTGGTCATGGTGCTGGAGAAACTAGGTAAGCTCGACTTATTCCCATCCATGACTTGATTTTAATTTGATTCAACAGAACAATTCGGCTACAAAACGAAGTCTGTCCAGTGGTGGAAGTTACTCGACGTTGCATACCAGAACAAGTTTCAATTACTCTGGCCTGATGAAGTTCCCCCAGTTGGCCCAGACTTCAACTACCACACCCTCAGCGCACAACATCTGAAGTTACTCATCGTGCCTTACATCAAGCACAGGGCTTTGCAATATTATGACGCTGAACTGAAGACTGAAGCTGAGAACTTACTCAAACTTCGGCGCAAGCAAGGACGGAGCGAAAAAACTCTTGATGATATCATTGATGAGTTGGACGTCGCTGTGTCTGAGATTGATATTGTTCCTTGGCCCAAAGGTACTTATTGCCCTGTTCATTTTATGTCTAACATTGTTGCTTCAGATCACATCGAGCAATGTGAAAAAGACGACCCTAAAATGTTTGATATTCCTTTGGTCACCAGCACTTCCAATATCGTGCTCCGGAAACTCGCGGACTCCGAGAAATTCAAGCACTCCATCCCCCAAGGGTTGCTTCAAAAATACAAGGAAGCAACATCAGTATGTGGTTCGAATGTCGGCATTCCTTCAGGAGGAAGGCAGCTTGGAGATACTACTTGGGATCGCCAGTCTCAACAACAGACCTCCGCTGCTTGTGAATATTCGATTGTTCGTGAGAACCACTACACTGATGATGGTCTGCCCCATCCAGAACGCCGCCCATCAGTGTTTCAGCAACAGAAGTCTCACAAGCGACCACATGCAGAGGATTATGGCAAGTCCATGAATTACTTGCAGATTCTCTTCTAATTGAGTGTCCAGCAGATGAACAACTTGAATCTGAGGCTGATAGCTTGAATGCATCAGACTCTCACATCACGAAGAAGTCGAAGGTAAGCTGAAGACTGATATCTTCTATCATTATCTCATTCAAGTTAATTTTCAGGTCGTACGTCATCGTGATGGTGCGCCACATGTTGAATTGCCACCTCCGCACTTTGTCCCTGCTCATCCTCGACCTCAACTTCAATCTCGACCTCACCCTCGCCCTCGCCCTCGCCCTCACCTTCGTGCACCTACACCTGACTATGAACCACATCAACACTGGGATGATGAGGTACAGCAGGTGTCTCTGCATCATCTTCATTCCTATGGGCATAATGTTGCCCATCATCATCACCATGATTTTCCGGCTGCAGGCCCTTCGAGAGTGGTTGCAAGGGCACGTGAGAGATCCGATTATGACAGGAACACTCCGGCTCCTGGGTATGATTCATATGATCGTGATTTCATTTACCGTGACTAATGTTTCATATCACTCGAACTATTGTGTATGTACTTGTGTATGATAGCTTGAATGACTATGTGTTTTGTGGTCCCAAACTGTGGTGCACAATGGGCACTCGAAAGATAATGTCAGCATCGAGGAGTTTTCATATGTGTAAATCTAGGCCATCATGGCCATCCCACTCAATAAATTAAGAATAATGAACTATCCCACTTATATATATATTGGGTTGCTGGGTCATCCCAAGGATCAATTGATGGTGAGTGGGCTATCCCTGGTGGTATGTTGAAGCTATATATATATGCAGTGGGCCAGCCCAGTGTCTATGTAATATGTGGTGGGCCATCCCAGGGCTCGTATTGGGCTGGCCCATATGTATGTAAGGAGTGATGGGCTATCCCTAGTGGAATGTTGAAGATATATATATATGCAGTGGGCCAGCCCAGGGCTCGTATTGGGCTGACCCATACTACATATGAATACCGATGGGCTACCCCACTGTGTATAAGGGCTTGTATTGGGCTGACCCGTGCATATGAAATTAGTGATGGGCTATCCCACTGTGTATAATAGACTGTCCCTTGAATATTGAACAAGTAAGAAGCTAACCCATATCACACCTATCAGGCAGTTGGGTAAGAAGGGATAGTGGAGTACTAACATAAAAGTCCTGCACTTGGATATTGTATGAGGTTAGGCAACAAGAACAGGAGGGCTTGGTGATCTGGTCCGTGGAACAGGAGTGGTGATGGGTTGAAGCCCAAGGGCATTTAACGTATTGGTAGTTGTGTGTTCAAGATAAAGAATGTAGTTTCCATAGAGAATGGCCATGATGATGAGGAGGATGAGGACAACTAATAACCAGCGATTGATGAAATCATAGGTCAGGAAATTGAGAGATCATTGGTGAACCATGGAATGTGCTGCTAAACTAGTGTCAGATTTGCAAGAGCAAGTCACCACTGGGAATATTACAATAAAAAATGAGTTAGTTAAAGTAGAGAGGCTTAGGAGTAAGTACTGACCCAGATGAGCAACCTAGTGAAATAGTAAAGAAAGGAGAGAGAACAATTGAAGGCCTAATACTGGATGAGGATGTTGCAAAATAGAATGTAGAAGAAAGAGAGAAGAAAAACTGTACAGAACTTTTATGGAATGTGGAAAAATAGTGACAAACAAGTAATAACATTTGGACTGGGCCAGCCTGCATCATGCATATGAGAGAGCCGGGTCAGCCCAGTCACTATATAAACCAGCGGTGGGCTAGCCCGCATCATGCGTAGGAGAGAGCCGGGTCGGCCCAGTCACCATATAAAACAGCGGTGGGCTAGCCCACATCATGCATAGGAGAGAGCCGGGTCAGCCCAGTCACCATATAAAACAGCGGTGGGCTAGCCCGCATCATGCATAGGAGAGAGCCGGGTCAGCCCAGTCACCATATAAAACAGTGGTGGGCTATCCCGCATTGACCAGTCACTGTCTTTTTCTTTCCGCTTTTATGCTTACATCCAAAGTAATATGTGATGACACTTACTCCAATAAAACCTGGAGTATTGTGGTGCAGAGTATGTTCCAATTGTGCAAATTAACCAGATGGAGTGTAAAATATGTCAGTATCTGGAGTGAGGGCACAGTCAAGAAGGATTTCTAGGTCAAGGACCTCACCTGACTTACATTCTTCCCTCATCTTCAAAGACAACCCCCCGTCTACCACAAATTTCTTCCCGCCTCCTCCAGCTGCTTTGAATTTTGTAGGTCAAGAACCTTACCCAACTTACATTCTTCCCTCATCTTTCAAGACAACCCCCCCTCCTACCACAAATTTCTTCCCACCTCCTCCAGCTGCTTTGGATTTTGTAGGTCAAGAACCTTACCCAATTTACATTCTTCCACATCTTCAAAGACAAGCCGCCCCCCCCCCCCCCCCTCACCACATATTTCTTTTCACTTTCTCCATTCGTAGGTCAAGGACCTTATGAAGACAAACATTATACTCTAAGTGTCTAAATGTGTGGGTAATTTTTCATGAGAAATGACCCCTGACACCCCCTGTGTATTCATATAATAAAGTATCTAGGATGACCCAGATGGGTCATGGGACAGATCAAATACATTGGCCCAGCAGGCCCAGGCTTCGTGGGGAAAGTGTTAAATTGGCCCGGGATATAACCTGCATTGCCTGGGAATACCACCTAAGATCATGCCTCTTAGGTGAGATTGTAAGCCAGAATATATGTACCTAAGAGGTACTTTAACAGGGGTGACTGAAGTGAAGATGAAGTGAGTGTATAAGTGGCAGTAAGAAAAATGCAATGAAAACCACAGTGCACTCAATGAGCTGCCTTCACCAAACAGCTGGTGAAGCAAACACAAACATCTTGTGCTTTGATGGTGGGGTACTGGTACAGGCTTGTGTTTTGGGACACCTGGTGAAGACGAAGCTGAAATGATGTGAGCTGTACAGCCCTCCATACCTGGGGGCATTGGAGGAGATGCCGTTGATGCTGGAGACGTCGATGTTGAATAACTTGGTGACGGCATGTCTGGCGATGTGGGTGGTGTGATGTAGGAAGAATTGGGCGGAGGGAAAGTGGGCTTTGGCGGTGAAGGATAACGATGGCCATATGTGGATGTAGGTGCCAAAGCGGCTGGAGGATGTGGGAAGGGATTTGTTGTAGGAGGAGGGGTTGTCTTAGATGATGAGGGAAGAATGTAAGTCCATCTCACGCTCCATCTGGTTAATTTTGCGCAATTGGAACATGCCCTGCGCTACGAAGCTATTTCAAAGGCATGGTGGTCTGCGAATTTGTTGACGTAGAATAGCTTGAATATGTCGAGGACATGATGGAATTTGATGGATGGTGAGAGCAGGACTGTACCAAACACTGGAAGTAAGTGAGCTGCATGAAAGATAGTGTCAATGTGAATGATTGTGAAGTGTGGGGTGTTTTGTGCTGAAAAAGCTGGCTTAACCATCCACATGCCAGTGTCGGGATCAGGAGCATTGCCAACCCGATTGAACCAGCGGACCACTGCACACGGAATAGGTCTGCTGTGCTGTCGAAGAGAAAAGAATGCCATGACACGGGCAACATCCATGCCCAGCATCCCACAAGCATTTGAGTCAGTGATCACAAACACGCAATCATTGCGCACACACTCATTTCTCCATAAGGGACATGCACGGATATGTTCACACTTCATGCCACCAATTCCACTAAGGTCGCTGGGTGTGTGGAATGTCGACGATGCAGAGTTGAAGACAGAAATTCAACCACAATAGTGCGGGAACTCTAGGAGAGGGACTTCAGTGGGGTCACGAGCATCTTCGGGATTGGACTGTTCAAAAAGGAAACATCGAATGAGATCGGCTAAGTTGGGAATACAAAGCTCGGTGCTAAGCTCTGGAATGCTTTGTGCACATTTGGTACCTTCTATGTACTTATTCTCAGTACATCAAATGAAAAATGATAGAGATGTGCTTATAGGGCGTCTTAGCAAGTTCTACGTGTGTGAGGACTGATGTGGGGTCATCAATGATGTCAAAGTCTTCGTTCTCATCTTCTCCGGGGGGTGACGAGACAGGTGGCCCATGTTGGCCTGTATCATCATGCTCTCCAGGGGCTCAAGCATTCAATGTAGCGAGAACAGAAGTTAGACATGTGCCGTTAAGCATCCCACGAGCATAAAAATCTTGATGTGATGCAGTCAATTTGTCCAGGCGCTGGTTGGTTACAAGCATCTGGCCTAGTGCCTTGTAGCGACTGGACCGCCTCCACGGTTCCTTAACGGCTTTGATGTGCTTACTTTCCATGATAGATGAACAAAGTCCATTCGGCGCACCAAAAAGATGAATGAGGGTGTTGTAATGCTTGATTGAATGTTGGCAAAGGAGTGAGAAGGTCGAAACTATTTCAGTGTCCTTGAAAATCTCACAATATTGATGAAAATGAGCAACTGTGTCATCAATTTCATTGAGAGATGTCTCCGTGATGACGTTGTGGCGGACAAGATAGCAAAACTCGAGGAGTGCACGGAATGTACAGATGATATCCATTGGGACATAGCCTTCGAGTGCTGGCAAGTATACCTGAATACGGGTGTTAGCTGGAAAAAAAACTGAATTAAATAAGACAAAAGATGAACACCTTCATAAGGGCTTTTGAGTCATCCCCGGTCCATTGTTTGAAGTTGCGTCCTTGAGGAAATCTGCGCAATCCTGAAAATGCAGGCGCTGCCGCAATTCTGTTCATAATGCTAGTAAACCCAATTGTTCATAGTCAATATTGTATTTGATGTACCTTCTATCAATGTCATCAAGTATGATATTGGCTTGTGCTTGACCGTGTGTCGCCATGAGGTATTTTTCAACCCAGGCGACCAAGTGATCCTTGAAGGCCCCCTTTATAATTTGATGGAGGAGATCCGGCGCAATGAGTTCATGTATGTTGGCTCGAGAGTAATCATTTGTGAATGTCTATATGAATAGGTTAATTCTAAGTAAAATAGATGTGCTGAGACTTACCACAAGCTGGGCAATGATCCCATACTCATCCCAAAGCATCCCATGGTCACACTCTTCAATTAGCGTGTCAGTGTGAACTCTTGAGTGCAGGAGATTGTCATCGTTGAGAGATTTGCTATTTGAAGTACATCTATAGCAGAATTAGATTCAACACAATGAGGAAGCAGCAAGTACTTACTTTGCACACCAAGATCGGACTATACATGTGAGTAAGACCCGCTCCTCATAGTCCGCGATATATGGACCAAGTCCATAGATCACACGGCGATAGTGGCCATCACCAAAGCGCACAACTTCAGGTTTCATCATCCCTGGTTTCAAGTTCTGAAGTATAAATGAAAGGGACGAATGAAACAGTTGGCAATGGAATCTGCGGAAAATCGCAGTTTTAGCATGTTGTTTAGTTGCTACAAAAATCATAAGATCAATGAATACACGCAATTAAAAAGAAACATACTCTTTGGCATAGCTAGAAATCCAACTACTGCAAGTGCACCACGGTGAGCACAACGCACATTATTCCAAACATTTCCAATGGATGTGTATAGTGGGTAATAGTCGTTTTGTCACTGCCAAGGATGACAGGCACGAACATCGAGCCATGAGTAGCGGGATCCTCGGCAATTTGATCCTGTGCATAGATTTTAGTTAAGCTAACATCGAAAGGGAGAGACGTACCGCTTGATTCCAAGCCCAGTCACCTGACATAAAGTCCTGCCATTGGCACTCATCCATTTCTGTCGCATACTCGCGGTAAGGTCGCAAATCAACTTCTGAAGCATAGTCTGGATTGGCGAGCATATTTTGAACAACTTGATGGGGATCGCAAAACCAGACATAATAGCTCTCAGTCATCCAGGGTAATGGGCCTTCATCTGGAATATCTCCAGTGTATTTGACCGAGAACGACCGCCATTTAACATCACCTAAAGGTGTGTTATCAATGGTCTGTGAATAGCACCTGTGATGTATCGGCGCCAGCTCAAATTAGTGATGCAGCCCATAGGTCAAGAAGGTGGTCGATTTGTGCAGCGGGAGTCTGGTTTCTGGTGAAAATATAGTCGGCAAGCTCAAATTCCAACCAATCACGGTAGGGAGTCCAATCATCAGCACTTTTCTCTGAAAGTGGCAAAGGCAGAGCTCCTGGCAGAAGAAAATTCCCTTCAGGATCACATGGACAACCTTTAAAAAATGAGTGTATTAGATAGTATTAAAAATGCAAAGAATAAGGTAAATGTACTGGTTAAACTAGGGTGGTAGTTTCTGTATAAGCAGTCACCAGCACCGAAGAATTCTGCAGGTGCAGGTGATTGTGCAGAACGAGGGATCTCAGAATGGTTCTCTTCACTGGCACCATTGGATTGTAAGGGATTGTCATCTCCATCAAAGAAAGGTGAAGGAGAATGATTGAACTGAGACGGTTCCGTGTGTAAGGGCGTGGCACTAAGCAGAGGATGTACTGCATTTGTGTGCTGAGTGTATCCAGATTTGTTCTTGAACCAGTGGTTGCATCCTGGTTTGGTGCAGGGGATGTGGAGGACGCTAAAGTCTCGTCTAGAGCATGACATGGCAAAGATGGTAATGAGTAGCATGCAACCAATGTGAATATACGTCAAGGAGAGCGAAAAGGGCTAGGTGCACGTATGGCAGCGTTGTTTGTCTGAGTTTAGGCTCGGGAAAGCTCGCGAGGCACTTACCAAAGTGCTGAATTTTTTCATTGATCCCCATTGTGCTCCTCATATCTGACTACCTCGCCACTGCTGCTCTCCTGTCTGGTATGGTTTCTACTCGCCCTAAAAATGTGACTCAGCGTCCTGGTGAAATTGTGAAGCAAGCTACGAGGAAACGACGCACAGTGAAAGAGATTGCGGCGGACAACCAGCAGACCAGAGAAGTGCAGGAAGCACAAGAATTAGCCGCCCAAAACGGCATCAATCGTGTTGCAGAAGTGGAGGCATTGATGGAGATAGAGCAGGCAGGAGCGATAGCAAAGGCGAAACCTGTAAAGCCTCATCCAAGGCCAGTCAAACTGAGGCCACATGTCACCGAAGACGCCCCTTCAAACTGCAGCATGTTAGGAACCAGTTTCCAGTCAAAAGGTGATCATACTTTGAAAAGCAGTGCTGACAACATG